>JANHFT010002053.1:117746-135807 GCA_032467955.1 Pseudoxenodon macrops
GGAAACTCGGCTTCTGCACATGCACAGAAGGAAAAAAAACCAGGAAAAAAAGTTTTTTGTTCCAAAAAAAAAAATTTCGAAAAAAAAGATGGCAGCACCCACCGAGCAGAACCGGCTCCGTGACGTCACCAGCGGCCTATTACCTACTCAGTAGAACCGGTAGGAACCCACCTGTGCTCTACCGTACATTGATAATGTTACGTGCTATGTTTGCAGAAAAACAACCAGGCTCAGAAAACACTAAGAACCCAAATATTTGATTGCATTGGCATTTGGATAGTAATGCAAAAGTCACATATCTTTCCTAGTTACAGAAGACATGCAGCTTTTATATTTCTGTGCATTATAACAAAAATAAAGTGGGCTGCTAAAACCTGGAAATGGAACAAAGATAAAAAACATTTGTTTGCCTATTGCGGTATACCGGTACATGTTATTCTAGTTTCATGATCTTAAAGAATAAGTTCCTAAGCTAATTTATATATTTTATGTTTGACCTTCTTAGATTCATGGTGAAATAATTAATCTAATAATAAATTTTCTTTTCTCTCCAGAGTATCTCATTTACAGAGGGGTTAAGAATCCCAGCATCTAATGCATGCACATATGCCTCCTTCCATATGGATAATTTATTACCTTCAAACATTGCCAGCTTGTCCTCTTTGACAGAAAACAATTCTTTCTTTTTGGAACCCAGAATGTCACATGGAGGGAGCTTGTCAGCAGAAAATAGTATAATATCTGAAGAAACTGGGAAGAAAGTGGTACAACAGCCTGCATCACCAAACCTCCAGTCATTCCAAGGTGTTGGGATTTGTAATGTTGAAGAAAACTACAACCCCATTTGTTCTGATGTTGAGAATCATTGTGCTTTAGAAATAGCAGTAGACAAGTATAGCAAAGAAGGCAGGATAACTTACAACAATGACAATGATGAGGATGATGATTTTACCACAAGCATGGTCATTGCTGGTAAACAGCGTCAACTTCAAGGTAGGGATGCCCCTCTTATAAAGCTAGTTAGTTCTCAGCTTCATGTTTCAGAGGAGTTCATTGACGATGATCCAGCTGAAATCTCCTTTTTTGCTGGAGGCTCTGAAGCTTTTTCTTATTTGTATGACGGCCTAGATTTAAAGGACTCGAGTCTTTCTAAATGTCTCTCAGATTCACCTACTTTAACTAAAGAAATTTTGCAGCAGAATATGGTATCCTCTCATTCAAGTCCTGATAGATATTCAATTGAAGCAGTAGATATGAATGTGGATGATGAATTTGAATTTGAAGGAGATAGTGATTTCAATGGAAATCAGCAGCCATCAGATACTTCAGAATTATTTGAAGTTAAAGCACAGGCAAGCAGAATGCAAAGTCTCCTGAGTCCTTCTGAAACTAGTTCACTGATTAATAACCAGTCTGAAAGTAGCTCTCTCAACAATTTAACATTAAATGGCACACCATTTATGCATACTTACAGTTCTGCTAATCAGTCTGAAGCTAGTTCTATGGTGAATTTTCCAGCCTATTCAGTTCGTTCTGAATCAAGCTCAGCTCTTCAGTTCACTGACATTATTGACCAATTAGAACAGCTGAGTTACCCACCTACCACTACAGAAGACTCTAGTAGTTCTGATGATTCATGGGATTCAGAATCTGCACCTCCATTAGATATAAATCTCTTTTTTAGCAATCCTTTTGCTCAGGCTTCGGTAGAGAATTTCTCTCTTGACTTTCAGAATAATCTCAAAAATCTCACTAAGGAAGATATGTCAGAAAACACATGCACAAACCATTAAAACTTGGGATGATGTGGCACATTAATTTATGCTGATTAGAATCAGATTTTTTTAAAAAAAACCTGAGTGTCATTTTTTTCCTGATTATTATTTTCAGTCATTGGAATATAAATTTGTAGACTAGATCATTATTGTTGACTCTCATTCCAATTTTTTAAGACATCAAGAACAAGTTATATTGCAGTGAATTCATCAATAGTAAATACAAGGCACTGTAATATATATATTCATTTATTAAATATTTTTAAACTTTTTGTTATAAAAATAATATTGTATGGTATGTGTGTGAGAGAGATAAAGAGAGTCAGACAGAAGTACTAAGTTACAATTTCCAGAAGCCCTTAAAATATTATACTTTGCCCATTTTTTCAGTAACTATTCTAGTTGTTAAGGAGGTTAACACTATTATCGTACAAAAAGAAGCATGATTTTCAGAACTGGAATGAAAACGAAGGCCCATCTGCAGTTTTAAAATTAACCTATCCATAGGAAGTTGTATCATTCTTGCCTTTTCTATTTCTGGAATTTAAAAATTACATGTTTTTTAAAAAAAATAAGTGCAATTATTAACATATCACATTGCCTGCATTTTGTGAAATAGAACTAGTTTTTATATTCTCAGGTATTAGGAATATGTGAAAGTATTGGTACGTTTTATAGTAACAGCTAAAAGTACTTTTTCACAACATTTGATCCATTTTATAAGATCTCCAGGCAATGAATGAATGAATGAATGAATGAACAAATGAATGAATATAATATAAAACAGCATTCTTAAATAAAGCAAACTGAACATGCTGGACAAACTAGTTTCTTCACTAGCCTTTAAAAAAAATCAGGATGTAGGCAGCATAGTATGCACTGAAATGCTGATTTGGGTATTGAAACTAGAGAGTCATAGTATTCAATAGAATTTTGCATGGAAAAGCATGAATGTGTACGAATAAATGCCCAGTTCATTCTGTTGTTTAAAAAAGGGAGTTTTCCTTGTTTTCATGATTCTTATACTGTTTATTTTAACAAAGTTATGGTTCAAGAGTTGTTTGTTCATTCTTAAACAATTATGCTGTAGAGGACATTTTTTTCATCTTGCAATAGTCTGAATTCCTCAAAGCTCTTAAGTTTTAAAAATTGGTTTTCCTTGGCAAGATATTTTATAGAAAAAATATCTCAACTCAATAAATAGAGGCTGATCCTCTAAGGGTCAACAATCAGACAGAGAAACATAGTGGGTTTTTTTTTAGATAGGAATGTTAAAGATCCTGTGCAAAATAATTATGTTTTCAGATAGTTGCAGCAGCTATATCAATCCATATAATTCCATTATATACTGATAAAAGTATTTGATTGCAATAGATGAGATGTGATATGATTAGGTATATATCAGATACATTCATTTTGTATAGTATATTATTATGGATCTGTATTCATTTTATATTAAAGTACTGGTAGTTATTTTGATCAATTTAAAATTGTAAGAAGATAGGTGGTGTTGTGTAGCCAAAGAGTCACACACAGTTGAGCTTTGGAGGAACACTATTTGTGTGGGTGTCATATCAAGTGGCATAGCTGATGGATTGGCTGATTTTGCATAAGTTAAATAGGATCAGAACTGGTTACTGGTTGAACAGGAGATTACAGAACTAGACCAAGAAATCTTAAAAAATCTGAAAGGCAGTGGCAAACCATTTTACAAAAACCCAACATGGACATATCTCTATTCACCAGGAGTCAAGTTTAGCCTGAAATGTATTTTACTTCAGCTCTAATTTCATTTTTAATTACTATTATCTCTTAATTAGGTAGAATTATGTTTACTTAACAGTCTTGTTCACTTGAGATTTCACTTACACTAATCATAATTAGATAATACTATTACTTTAAGGTATAATACATATCTTAAAAATGTTTCTTTAGGGCATTATTTAAAAATCTGTTCATATTCATTCTCACATTTCATTTTGTGAATTTTTAAATATTACATGGCATGATTAGACTTTTATAACAAAATTCTTAATATTGATTTACTTACCCTTTTATGTTAAACTTCCTCCCAATAAACGTTGCATGATAGAGAGTGCAAGTTGACTAAATAAATACGGTGGATTCTTTTTTAACAAGTCTTTATGCTAACCTTAAGGAATAAATGATATTAGTAAAATTTACTTGTAGCATATTAGGAAATTCAACCACTAAATAATGAAAAAAAAATTCCTAGGTACAGTTCTTTGAGAAGCTGCCATTAAAAGAATTATGGCATTCCTTCAGTAGGAGTATATTAAAAAATACATTATAATTCCATTAGTGATAAAGTATAACAGGTTGCCTTCACAATGTACTGTAATTACTTTTATTAAATGTTTTATAATGCAAATTATTTGTGCCTTGGTATAAGCAATTTCATGTTATTGGTGTTTACCTATTAGGAAAAATATTTTAGACTGGAAATTCTTACAGTTATTTATCATAATGATCTACATAATATGAATGCTTTATACATCTTTTGTTTCTGTTGAAATTTGATTATATATCTACAGATTTGTATTGATAATTTTGAAATTACATATCCAATAAAATTAGACGGTATTCAATGTAAATAAGAACACACGCTTTAACTTTTTTTTCCCTTGTTCTTTCTCAAGAGAGAATCATTATTGATTTTCTCAGGTTTTCCTGATTTGCTGTCTGTAGGAATAAAATTTTAAGCAAATATGAAATACAACAAATGTTTTTTTTCTAAAGCATTTTGTTGTTTTGTGATATTTAGTACAAGTTACTATTTTGGTGTGACATGTTCTTGCTCACAGTTAAAATGTACTTTATTCATGCAATTAGATCATTGTTATTTAGTTACAAAAAAGAAAACAGGCTTAAACAAGTGATGCCAGTTATTATACCAGTAAAATAATCTACATATCCATATTTTCACAGTTGCATGAATTTAAGGGTATTATGATTTGATTTATATTTTTGTTTATTTGATTTACATGGTCACCAGCTAATATTTAGAATTCCTTATCAACAAATCTGTGGAATCGAAGGTCCTTAAAATTTCCCAGGGTAAACACATACAGTTTTTAAACTTCAAGCACACTTAACATTTTTCTTGATTGTCAGCATATTTTATGTCACAATTCAGGTTACAAATGTAAAAAAAGATGCAGCAGGGAGGTACTTATAATACATGTTCAAATACAAGTATCCTGTGCCACAAGCCCACATTTTCCATTCAAGCAGATTACCTTTACGTGACATGTTTCAGTGATTAAATCAGACTTCTTTCCAATATTCCTAGGTTTCTTAGCCATTCAGATTCAGCCATGTGATCTTAACTGTGCGCAAAAGTTAATGAGAAACCTGAATCTTCAGTCTAAATTAGCTCTGTTCCTTTTAATAATGGCATGACAAATTTTATTGTAGATACTGTTTTTTTCTAGCTTCAGAATATAATCATGCTAATAATTTAAACAATGTTAAAATGTGGTAGTGCTTCTGTTATTTCAGGAGCAATGCTGTTCACAAGTTATTTTTAGAATAACACCAATACTACAGTAGTACAGTCACTTACAAAAAATGTTTATATTTTTTGAGAACTTCATGTAGTATTATCCACTTTCTCAAATAACAACATTTGTCATTGATTGGGAAATTACTCATTCTCAGTACTTCTTAAAATATTAAATTCCCCTTAAATATGTTTTTTTAGTCAGGACAGGACATGTTTTTAATAAATTGGCATTGTGGAACAATGTTATAGAACTATACTTTGTGAATATGAATTTACAGAAACAGATCTTGAGGAATTACTTTTTCAAGTAAGTAAAATATTTTTCTTGGGATATTTATCCCTTTTTATCTCCATGTACCGGTACTACTGTAGGAATATAATCACATCCTGGGAAGAAAGTTTTTGGCTTTTTTATGGTGAGCAAGATGTGGATTCCCTTCTTTCCTTGAATTGCACTCAGTTTTATTCTGATAATTGGTGTCACACTGTTATTATAATTTATACTTATTTGCAATAGATTTGTAGAAGGCAAAAAGATAAATGGCAATTGCAGTTTTCCAGCCTTCAGTGCAATTTAATAACTGAACTGACTGGTTTTTAAGCAACTTTGCAAACGTAATGTTACATAAGAGTTTTGATGAAAAGATTTCACTGGACAATAAAGCACAAGGTATATGCTTCAGTCTACCTTTGATGCTGTTATGAGAACTAAAGATGCATTTCAGAATTTGTAGTTTTCATTGAGAAATCATTTACATTCCTTTTCTTAGTCAGATGCAGTATAGTAGCCTTGTTATTGCTTAATATTTATACAACTCCCTGATCTCAGAGCATTTTCTATACCCCTTTGATATCTTCTAATAGATCCTATACTTTGTCAGTACCTATTTGATAAATGGGGGCTGAGTATGATTCAATAAAACTCATCGCTGAGTTCAACTTTTAAGGCGAAACATCTAGGACATGTTATTAACCAACAAACTGCATCAGAATTTTATTTGGTTCTGCACTTAAATTTTAGACAAAACATTGGAACTCAGTATCCCCAAAAAGTATCCCTAAAAAATGGCCCACAAGACTGATATTCACATTCATTCTCCTTAGAACTCCTTTGCGTAATAAACTTTCTCATGGATATTTTAGGCAGACTGATTAATGATTGTTCCCATACTAAGAATCCCAAAATTAAAAAACTTAATACTTTTGCTAAAGAATAAGAACTGTTTTCAATAACTCATATCAAAATAAGGGGAATAGAAAGGATGAATACCGTAGATTTTAGAAAATGCATTTCTGTTCAAAGTATATAGAGAAAGAACCTTGCACATAGGACAGTTCTGGTATTAAGCCATATGTAGGCCTGGAATGTGACCTGTTTGTGTGTGTGTGTGTTATGTCTTGTTTCTTGGAAAGATGAAATATATATTAAAGAGTTGACAAGTCCTCTGTTTTGCAGGGACAAACAGTGATTGTGGTAAATAATTTGTGAAGCAGTGGAGAAACATTAGGGGACTAATTCAGTATTATAAAGTAATCAATTTTTTAAATAGAGACCTTGGATTTTATATTCTCATATGATGGAACAGTATGTACATAAATGTACTGCTTTTGCTCACTTATAAGGAGGTAGAGGGGAACAGACTATTGGAAATCTGAATGGACATTAATACTGGAATAGATTCCTTCTTTCCCTGAATGTTTCGAAGCAGGCAAACATTGAACAAGTGTATAAAACAAATAAAGCAAATTTGGAGTAGAAGAGGAAGGACAGTCTTCAGTCTAAGAAAAAAGCCATTTTTGGAACTTCTGATGTACCTATAGTACACATGTTAAGTTTCTAGAATATTAACCTATTTAACCTTTTAGTCATTTAACTAAAAGAGTGTATTGTGGTACACCTAACAGTCAGACATATATTCTACATGCATCTTGACACTAAAAAATTTTATAGACTTAAAGAATAGTTCAAACTAGACTTTGCAATGTGTTGTACTGTATTTTGGCATTAGTTTGCCTTTTCCAAGTATTTTATTGGTGAAATGCTTATTGAGATATAGATAATTAAAGGACAGCTAAAATTACTGGATCTTTTCTTTTCAATGCTAACAGATGTGTGTGAAATTGAAGATATAATCCTGCATCATTTTGGTATATCTGTGTTCCTACTTCTTTGGCAAATAATTTCTATTTGTATTGTAAACAATCTTCTGCTGCTAAAAACCTTCATATAACTTCACTGTTATGATGCAGGCAGAACAACAGGATGCAGTGGCAATGGAAGACACATCTCTTACATGCTCAGAATATTTCATTCACAGATACAAGGTCTTAGGTAATTGGGAGGCAGGGTATTGAAACTTCAGGACAAGATGCTAGATTGTAATACTACTCCTAGGCCTACATTTAAACTAGTGGTTTTGTTCTGGTTTTGGGTTTTTCTGCAAAGGAACCTGGATGCATTTATTTTATTATATTTTTAAATCCCCTTTTATTTTATTTTATCAATAACTCAAGTGGCAAACATACCTCCTATTTTTCCCACAACAATGATGTGAAATGAGTTGGACTGAGAGAGAGTGATTGTCCCAAGGTCACCAGGCTGTTTTCCTGCCTAAGATAGGACTAAAATTCAGCACCTTAACCACTACACTATGGCATACATATTTCAATTAGACACTGATAGACACCTCAATTTTGTATCAAAAATACTTCTATCAATTGACTTTTTAATAATAACGTTTTGCAGAGAGTGACAAATTCTGAGACTACATATTTTAACTTACATAAACATTCATAGTATTTTGTGCTCTCAGAAATAGCTTAAAGAAAATTGCAAAGAAAAATATTTTCTCCTGAAAAGGAACAATTGACAGGACTGGTTGCAAACTGCATAAACATATTAATTCATTTCCTCCTTTACATTTAATTCCTTGAACTAAAACAGTTTCCCAGAAAATGGTTTTCCCTGCAAATAACAAATGTCAGTAATTTTCATTCTTGCGGCTCTTACAGATGCTAACAAGGCCCCAGTGGAAAATATTATATAAGCTAATATATAGTGCAGAAGATATGCAGTGGTTTGGCAAAGAATGTTAATAGTTAACTTCTTCCCTGAATCTCTTCCAGGTGACTAAGTGTAACATTATTTAGCTTCCTCAAACTGTGCAAATTCTTGCACTGAAACGTCCTTTCCTTCTCATGCTACCTCCCCCTTATTTCATTCATGACTTTTTAAACAGCTTTACTTCCTGAGTCAAAAGACCAGCAGCCAGTATTGTAGCAGAGAGCTTGCAGCTGGCTCTTTCCCAGCTTTGTAATCTACTTTGAAAGTAAGTCTTGGGAAAACTCTGCACGTCTGCTTATTTGTATCATCACTGAACAGTGACATTTTTGGACAGTTTGACATAACTTAAAAAATCATACAATGAAGAATAAATGTCTCCCAGAGCACAAAGACACATGTTGTTTTTCTAAGAATACCCAGGATGGAATTTGGAGTGGGAGTGGCAAACTGTTTGAAAGCATTCTTTTCGTATCAGCATCAGCGTAGGAGACTTCTCTGGTACGGCCCTCTGCAAAACAGTTCTGTCAAGGGAAACCAAGCAAGATAGTTCTTAGTTGCAGCATCAAAAATGTCATCCAAACTGAAGGTTTAAATAATGATCGGAATTTGTTCTCTGAATAATAAATAGCAATGCTATGGCACAAAATTTATTTTAAAATCTGCCACTCTTGAAACAGTATTATAATTGCTTGCAAAAGGAAAATTATGGGCGTCACCTACCGACTTTCTGTGCGCACCATTTGATAAGAGGAAAGCTAGAAAAATTGGACTAGATATTTTAGCTTGGAATCTATAATTATGTAAACACTTCAACAATTTTATTGCTTCTCCAGTTGCCTCTATCTATTTCCTAGATCTCTTTTCCTGGCAATTATCTTCTTGTGGTTGATTCTTCTTCAAATGCTGATTGATAACTGAAAATTGTCTCTATATAATTAACAATGCAGTGTGTTTTAAGGTTGTGTCAATAGTTAGCTTAAGCTTCCTTCAGAGAGTTTGAAGGGATTTCAGTGCTTGGTCTCTTGTTCCTAAAACCCCTTTTCTGCAAAACGTTTCTCAGATTAATACTACATTCTGAAATGATGAAATGTACATCCATTTATGTTTTCTTGCTTCTCATTTCCACTTTTCCAAGGCATTATGATTTGCATGTTACAGAACTGATTTATCCAAAGGAGCATGTTAATTCAGTGCTTCAGGGGTGAAATTCAGCAGGTTCTGACAGGTTCTGGAGAACCAATAGCAGAAATTTTGAGTAGTTCGGAGAACACCACCTCTGGCTGGCCCCAGAGTGGGGTGGGAATGGAGATTTTGCCGTATCCTTCCCCTATCATGCCCACCAAGACGCATCCACAGAACCGGTAGGGAAAATGTTTGAATTTCACCCCTGCAGTGCTGTGCAACTTTGATTATTTAGACAGATGAATTGTAGGTGGTGGTGGGAATAGACTTCATTTTTTTGTCTAGAATTCAAATCTTTAGCTAATACTGGTTTAAACTTGAGCAAATCATAAAATTTTCATGGACTACTTAAAATATATGAGGGCATGTTAATTTAATGTAAAGTTACAGGAGGCAAGAATTGCTTTTACATAGATTTATACCTACTTTGGTATTTTATAAAAGGAGACATTGTTTAACTATTTTCTTTCCCCTTCCTTTCTTATATGATGCTTAGGTACTCAGCTATCTTCTTTTAAAGTGAAGAGTCCAATGTCCTTGAGTCCCCCGTTACAGGAAACTGTGAGCCAGGGCTCATCTCTGCTGAGTCCTGTCCTGAGTGATGTTAGTGGAGCGAGGTTTGAAGAAGAGGATGAAATGAAACATAAAGTAAGTGGGGGAAGAGCAGTTGACAACAAGTAGTGCAATTTCCATTCCTACTTATTGCATTATTCTCAGCTTGTCCATTTCATGTGACATGTGACATCTTTATATTATTTTTGCAAGTTTGCCTATGTTTGTCTAGTAGTCTTACTGCAAAGAATGCAGTATATTGGGGCCACTTCGCATATGGTATCTTGGTTGTGTGGTTTTCCATCCAAAAGAGTTAAGGACAAATAAGTGCACTACAGTTAGCAAAAATAATAAATGCTGTATTATCTTTTCTTAGCCAGGAATCAATAAAAACCTGTTCTTATCTTATGAGCTCATGTTATTTTTACATTGAAGATAATAATGTATACATGAAATGCAGTTTAAAATGTAAACGCGTTCAACAATTATTCCTTTTCAAAACCAGACTCTATTAGAGTAAGGCTCATAGTTATGGGCAAAGTAAGGACTTATACAAGATTTTAATGCTCATTTTGGAAATTCAACAAAACTCTTAGGTGATTTACCTTTGTTAACATTACTGATTACATAACCATCATGTAAATGTGAACTTCTCAAGAACAAAAGACAAAGTCCTAAAACACAAATGGAAAACTTTATATCATGAGGTGAAAGAATATGGTCAATTTAGGCCTATATTTTTGCCTTTTGCCCAAAATCATGTAGTAAGATGAATAAGGTTTGGATCTAGTACCTAACTGGATAATTAATTATATATTGAAAAATATGCAATATTTATATTGTGGTTCACTGTGACTAGAAAATTACTCATTGCAAGATTTTGTACAATATTGGCCTCATGAACGCACATGCCTTATCCCAATGTTAAGATGGCCATTTGTTGAAGACATGTCCCCATAACAAAACCTCCACCTTTATGCTAACCTGTTAAGGCAGACTGAAGCTAAATCAAAATCATCCAGGAGGAATGTTGTGTTTTCCACTGGAAAATATAATATAAACTTCTAAGTGAACTTCCTGATTCACTTGGAGAAAAATCCTGAAGGAGGTTATTAACTGCCAGGCTCACTTCGGTCTGTTGAGGGATCATTTCCTTCAATCTAACCTTGGTGTCTTTATGGCTGCCAAAGTGAACAGAAACTGCCAGACAATCAAAATTTGTTTTCTCTGATTTATTTTTATTTCTCAGATAGAAATAGTGACCTTGAGGAAGATTGCTATTTCTATTGAAAACCTCTTTCTCTAGGTGGTTGGTTTTTTCCCGAGTAAGGCTCAGCACTTTCTAGGAGAACATCTAAGGAAGACTGATAGTTCACCCTCCCTGCTTCTTTCCCTTGTTTTGGAAGTGAAGCAAGAAGACATTATGACCAATGGTTTTTAAACTGGTATAATTTATTCCTGTCTTCTGGTCAGGAGGAAGGCACATTGTGAGGTGTGGGGAAAAGCCCACTGACTAGCATTGCCTCTACTGCTGCTTGAGCCTAAGAGGAAATAGTATTCTGGCATGGCATTATTGGCATGATATCCCATACATTTTGGTTCAGAAAATAAAAGGGCTAGGAGAAATTGTATTTGCTAGTTTGCCTAACTGGGTAAGGATTCCTGTATGTAAATATCAAATTGATGACGTTTGGATGCACAGTGTACTTCCCTTGGACATTCAGTTTGCATTAGAGTGCCCGTATTCATCAGCCTTAAATCCCATTGGTAGTGCATTTGTGAATTAGGCAAAACATTTGTATTTCTTGGTTGCAGGTAAAATGTATTGTATTGAAAGCAGCCAGTTTGGATGTGGGCTAATGCATAGTATGATGAATATATATTGTGGGCTTGTTAGTCTCAATGTACATTTTACATGTTAAAGCAATTTGAATACAGTAATAATACATGTTTCATCTAGCATTTCTTCTTTATTTATTGGGAATTTGTTTGTTTCTTTCAGAAATGCCCAACAGATAAAGCATATTTCATTGCAAAGGAAATCCTTGCTACTGAACGAACGTACCTAAAAGACCTGGAAGTTCTAACTCTAGTAATTCATTTAAACCTATATTTATTTCCTATGTCCTGAAGAATTATTCAAACAATTATACTACATGAAAGAATATCTTTGAATCAGTTCTGTTTTTTTAATCTGCCTCATACAAAAGAAATGCTCAAAATTCCATGGCCAATGTTGTGCCTTTCCATCTTCCCAATGTTCATATATTTTTTTGTTTCACTGTATTTTAGAAATTGTAGGATTATGCAGCAGGTCAGATTTGAAGGCAAAATATGTTTTTAAGTGAATGGACACTTATCGAACACTTGTCTACTATTTTTTCCCCTTCACAATAGGAAATTGATTTGTAGAGTTTCATGCTTAAGTTATTTTATAAATGTCCATTCGTGCTTTTCTAGATTCTTTCATATTAATTGATCACACAGTTAGCTATAAAAGAAACATTTGATCATGCTTTCAGTGGGAGTGGTTTTGGTATAGAAATAAAATAAATGAATAAATACAGGCGCCTACAGTTTGATTGTGGGTGTTTTTTCTTTTGCAGTGGTTCCGCAGTGCAGTTGTCAAGGAGAATGCAATGCCTGAAGGTCTCATGACCTTATTCTTCTCCAACATAGATCCTATCTATGAGTTTCACAGAGGCTTTTTGAAAGAGCTTGAGCAGAGACTAGCCTTCTGGTAAGCCTTATTGGTCATATGACTATGAAAATTGGCTTTCTAGAATTCTGTGATACTTGACAAAACACTTTTCCTGTGAAGCTGCATGAATACATACTTGAATAGTGTTTGTTAATGATCTTTTTCCATGAAATCAGTTTTCTGAATGGCACTGATTTGTATACCAATTGTATGATATAAAGTCTTTCAATGTTTGGTGACTGCAGTCATTCCAGTGTGCAAATCATTGTTGTGTTTATGAGATAAACATTTATTTGGATGTATTTTAAAAATCACTATATATACTTTCTTCATTATATTTTAATTGGTCAAAAATAGTCTCCACAAAGAAAGTCTAATGTTTTTGATAACCTTACAGTATAAAACATATTGCTAAAGGAAGATTATAATTAACTCAAACATTCCTCTTCTTGCTTCAAATTAAATGTTTATTTTTATGAAGAGGAGGAGAAAAATACATTTCTTCAGTGGAAATTTGATTTGTTTAGATGGCAAGATCTGATAGTTAAAAAGTTGAGGATGAAATCTTTTGAGCCTCTTAATTCATAATAGATTAGTTCACCAGAGGAGTTTCAGAAAATCAGAAGGAATATGGTACATAACTGGTTGTAGTATCTTCAAATGAGTAGAAGTATCTTCAAATGAATAACATAGCATTGAAAGAATTGCAGAAAGAAGGGCAAATACTTAGAAACCTGAGTGAATTTGAAAAAGGTATAATATGGAAGTTAAAACATCTGTTGGGCGTTATTTATAAACTGCTGGTGAAGTAGGATTCAGAAACTGAATAAATCAAAGATTGCATGCTGATATAGATGCATCATTTGTATGTAGTATAAATATGCAATAATGATAATTTTGCTGAAAGAACAATGTCAGATTCACCTCGTGTTATACTTTATCCATTTATCGATTTGTATTTTATTCTTTTTTTATTCATTTTCCTGTTTTTTCTTGTTTGCTTATATATCTGATTCAAAATGCTGAATTTGGTTGATAACATTATGTTAACAATTTGCCCATTTTCCTTTTTAATTTTTTTATTATATCTTAACATTCCATTATGAGGTATAAAATAAATGACAACACATTAAATATGAAGAGAGACTCATAAGGGCTTAGAAAAAAATATTTCTTTTTGAGTTTTGATAATTCAAGATGTATAATATATTTCAGATAAAAAGTCTTTGCTCAGAGATAATTTTTGGTGAGTTCAGACACATATTTCAAATTCTGAATGGGAAAGTAGACTATTCCTCCTTTCCAGAAGTGTCCAAATGAACATATCACTGGAAAAGAAACTGCTCTTCAAAATGCATTGCAGTATCTAGTTCTTTTTCCTTTCTGGGAGATTTGTCTTTCTTGCTCATATATTCAGATTGAACTACAAAGCAGAAGAATGATTAACCTGCTGAGAAATTACTGCAAGCAAGTTAGTGTTTCTTTCAAAGTTACTGTGGGTATCTTATTAGTTTTGAAACTAACTAACTAACTAAAACCTGGACTAGAACACCTCCAAGGTCCTTTCCAACTCTGTTATTCTGCTCTAAATAGTTATAAACTTTCTCATACTTTTCATACAAGAATACTACATTACACAAACAAATATTCCAGATGAGGAGATCTCTGTCTAATAATCAAATCGACTAGATATTTCCTATGTTTAGACCCAGTGATGAAGCACCCACAACTTTTGAAGCAACAGCTTGCATTCAAAAGTTGTGAGTGCTTCATCACTGGGGGGTTTTAAGAAGAGACTGCACAGCTACTTGCCTGGAATGGTATATGATCTCCTGCTTGAACAGGGGGTTGGACTAAAAGACCTCCAAGGTCCCTTCCAGCTCTATTCTGAATTTGAATTTGAAAGAAGAGCTGTTATATTTATTGGTTGGCTCTGAAAAATAATTTTAGACTCAGTTTTCCCTAGAGCTCACTTTTTCACTCTCTCAATTGAAGGGAAGGGCGTTCAAGTTCTGGTAAAGGAGATTATCAGCGGATTGGAGATGTCATGCTGAGAAATGTGCAAATATTGAAGGTATGGAAGTATCTATAACTCAGAGGAACTTTGTGTTTCTCTTTCCCCCCACTCATTCTCATTAATATTGTGCTTAATATGTGTCTTAATGATAAAAATGGCAACTTTTATGTAGGAAATTTAGATACAGCAGGATCACTGGGACCACAGGTTTAGTCTTCTGAGCTTTTGGACTCATGCTGGAACCTATCCTCAGGGAACTTCTCTCTCACCAGAATGTGTCCTTTGGGCTATGTATGCATAGTATTTATGTGGTGCCTGGTTATGCATGGAATTGTAAAGATTGCTTGGAGGTGGGAGATACTTTTGACATAATCTACCGGATCCCCTGCACGCGCAGATTGCCCTTATGATTAGGTAGGACATACGAGGAGGCAGCTAATCAACAGGTTGCAAAAACACAAGCGGTCAGACAAGGAGATCCAAACTCATTGGTAGCCTCATATTGAATGAAGAAGGACATACATTCAATTTCGAGCTACTAAGATTGTTGGCTAAGCAAGTACAAAAATAGGGAAATGATTGAAGCCTGAGAAATGTGCCCCTCATTACTGATCAGGAATGCTGATTTATGACCAACTTATCAGGTACTTATGAGCTGAGGACTTGGCAGCACAAGAAACAGCCAACAACTTAATAGACGGCCATCAACACCCCAATCAACAACTAAAAAGCCACACACAACCAAGCACCACATAAATATTATGCATAGTATAGCCCAAAGCACACATTTTTTGTGAGACAAGTTTCCTGAGCACAAGTTCGAAAGCTCAGAGAACTAAATCTCTCATACTGGTGACTGACCCACCTTGGATCCTGTGTTCCCGAACACGTATATTTGCCTTCATTCATTAAATTTAGATATTGTTACTTTACAATAGAAAAAATTAAGTACCAGTAGGCTTTCTCTAAAAGAATTAATCTCTATGCTACCACGTATATAGATACAATTATAATTATATATGATTATATAAAATTATATATTGCTATTTTGAAAATTAAATATACCTTATGCTATAGTGATTCTAAGATATAGCAAATTCTGGTATTCTCTGATGAAGTTTATGCTGCAAAATCTCCATTGTTCATTCAAATATTTATTGAGATTCTCAACCTCTCACAAAATTTGTCTAATATTTTGTCTTGTATGAAGATATTATTATTAACATCTTTCTAAAGATTTATTGTAAATGGACAATTGTTGCAGACAATTTTTTAAAGACGTATTCTTTTTTTCTTCAGTAATTGAATATTTCAGGTAAAGAGATTGCATGATTTTATAAATCTTTATAGCTGCGTCTTCTGTGATCTCATAGGAATTTGCCAGCTATTTGCAAAAACATGATGAAGTCTTGATGGAGCTTGAGAAAGCAATCAAGCGTATTAAGAAACTGGAAATAGTTTATAAGGAATTTGAACTCCAAAGAGTTTGCTATTTGCCCCTTAACACTTTCCTGCTCAAGCCTATCCACCGGATAATGTACTACAAGCTGATCTTGGGAAGACTTTGTAAGCACTATCCAGCCGATCATCGAGACTACACTGATTGCAGGAGTGAGTAATAGAATTAAGCAAATGGCTACAAAGCATCTACCTGACATTTTTTGTTTTCTTATTTTATGTTGCTAACTGCCATTGAATTGGTGAAATAATATGGCTAAAGAATTAGTTCATTCAATTTTGTCACCTGAATCTCTGAATAAAAAACCATAAAATACATTTTAACACCTTCCTCACAGTCACCCATGTTTAGACACCTGTTTGGATCACTGCAATGCGCTCTACATGGGGAAGCCACAATTGGTCCAGAATGCAGCAGCTCACACAGTTTTAGTGCCCAGCAGTTCACTCAATAATATCACTGCTGCGTGAACTGCATTGGCTTCCAGTTGCTTTTGGGGTGCAATTCAACGTGCTGATTTTCACCGTTAAAGGTCCTACATGGCACAGGGCCAGCTTACTTCTGGAACTGCCTCTCTGAGGGTATCTGCCCATCCTACCATGTTACATATTGTGTGTGCTACAGGTTGAATTTTGCATTTTGATTGGACCTTGGAAGCATGCCTTCTCAGTGGCTGACCCGGCCCTTTGCAACAGCCACCAAGAGTCATTATATGAGATAGAGAGCCATGTAAAAACTGTTAAATTATATAATATCTGAGAATTATGTTTCTCAATAATCCTCACAGGTTTTATAGGTTTGTATATTCAGAGAAATTTTGATTTTTTTAAAAAACAGATCTTCTAATGATAAATAAAGTATGCTATAAATTCATCCTTGATGTTCTGATTGTTTGCCCTTGGGTGGGGCATTTTTTGGGTAATTCTGTAGATGCACTGAAGGAAATTGCAGACATGACATCGCAACTTCAACATAGTTTGATCCGGTTGGAGAATTTTCAGAAGCTAATAGAGCTACAGCATGATCTTCTTGGCACTGATAATCTCATAGCACCTGGAAGGGTAATCAGTTCTCTTCTGTGTTAAAGTCTTCTTTGTTTGAATTGGTATTTGCTGCTTTGAATTGAATTAGTTTGCTGCTTACTTATATCCTATACCCTTGCTTTAGGCATTTGTTGTGTTACTTTAGAGTTAACTTAGGCTAAAGTGTTGCCACTTAAAGTAGAAAATTTGAAGTTATACTTACATGTACCTTCTAAAATACGTTTCTAACATATTTTAAGCTTTTTCTGAGAAAGGCTCATTGAAAGGCTCAGTGGGCAATTATACTATAAGATAGCATTAATACGTTATTGAGATATGAATGTAAATTGATAAAAGTGCAGTGTTCCATAGAAAATGAACACAAAGGCCTGATCAATTTTAAGAAAGGTAAATTCTTCACTTTGGTCTCTGTTTATTCACACACACTGGTGTATGAAGAACCCCATTTGGAATCTTCAAAAACTTGTCAGTTTCCTGACAGTTGTAGAAGTGATTGATGAGAATTATCTCATCATGTTCCAGATCATTATCATAGTCAGGCTTCTTGGTTATATTCCGTTATGGTCTAGTGGTCAGCCACAACAGCAACTTCCTGCCAGCTTCCAACAAAAATTTCAGTGGGGAAGCTGGCAGAAAGTTGGAAATAGCAATAGCAATAGCACTTAGACTTATATACCGCTCCACAGTGCTTTACAGCCCTCTCTAAGCGGTTTGTAAAGTCAGCATATTGCCCCCAGCAATC
>JANHFT010002053.1:135907-159202 GCA_032467955.1 Pseudoxenodon macrops
GGTTTGTAAAGTCAGCATATTGCCCCCAGCAATCTGGATCGTCATTTTACCGACCTCCGAAGGATGGAAAGCTGAGTCAACCTTGAACCACTGCAGCACTGCATTCTAATCACTACACCACCAAATCCCAGATGGTTCATGGTCAGCTCATATTCGGAAGATGAAGGAGAGTTATAGTTATGTGTCTGAAGGGATTCAACTGGAAGAGTCACAGGCAGGGAAAATAGCATTGCCTATCAACCACAAGGAGCGGCTATCATTGGCCTCAGAAGATGAAGAGGCAAAACTAACATCTCCCCCAAGTACAAGGGCCTGCTATGAGGAGAAGATGCTGAACAAAAGCAAGGACATTGGTCAGAAAGGACCTTGTCCCCATCAAAGAAATAGATTAGGGTCATGCTGCCCCTTTATAAGTGGACCTGTGCACCTCACAGATCCCTTGGTGACAATTGGCTGTTTACCTTACCACTATGCTCTCAGTCTATTTTCTCATCCTGGACTCTCACATCACATTGGTATGACCCTCTATACCTTGTTTATAATTTAAACTGTATTTTCCTTCTAATATAAGCTGGTAGAGTTTTTATATCCTGGGAATTTTGGGCATAAGGGATTGTGATTGCTTATTCAAATCTTTTTTCTATTTCAATTTTCTGTTTGAAAATCTTTTTAGTAAAGATATAAGATTTACCTGTGTGTTTGTGGTGGGCCAGAACAGAATAGCTGCTGCTAGGTGGGAGAAGGAGCATAGCAGAGGTAGCTTCCTACCGGTTCTATCCGGTTCTGTAGAACCATTAGTAACTCCGCGATGACGTCACAGAGCCGGTTCTGTCAATGTCTCCGCCGCCATCTTGGATTTTGCTTCTGCGCATGTGCAGAAGCTATTTTTTGATTGCCACATGTGCTCGAGGCACAACCCTGAGCGAACTGGCAGTAACAAAATTCAGAACCCACCTCTGGAGCATAGGATTGCACCAGGGTTGGGGAGATGTAGTTCAAGCACAGCATGACTTGGGATGGTTGATGCTCGGGGAAGGGAGAGTGAATGAAAGTGCATGCGTGGCTGATGTCATCCTTCTAAATAGACCAGACAGGAAACTCAAGAAAAAGAGCTTTATTATTATATTATTATTATCAGGCTAGATTAACAGAATCTTGCAAGTAAAAAACAACAACACACAAATCTTCCACTCTGTTTTATTACCACCTGATTAGTTAGGGCAGATCCTTTCTAAAGTATCTTTCTCCATCCATTGCTCAGTTGTGGGCTCCTCCCCTTTTATCTGATCATTCCCTAGATAGCATCTCTTCCTCACTCCACATGAGTACAGCCGGGCTTGGAGTGACAGGTGCTGGGTGGGAGACGGTACACGGCACGCAGGTGGCTAGCAAGCACAATGCAAGCACAGCAGGGCAGGTCACAAATTGCAATCCCATGACCATGGGACGCTACAACTGTCATAAGTACAAGCTGGTTGCCAAGCCTCCAGATCGTGGTCGTATGACTGTGGGAGTATTGAGATGGCTGGAATTTCGAGGATCAATTGTAACCAACCACTAATTCAGCACTGTTGTAACTTTGAACTGTTATTGAATCATTGTTATTTGAGGACCATCGGAGTCAATTTCTCTTGTTCAATTATTCCACAGGAGTTTATTCGAGAGGGTTGTTTGTACAAACTTACCAAAAAGGGCTTACAGCAAAGGATGTTCTTTCTGGTGAGTTGATACCTTTGCTCAAGGCTGTCGCAAAACACAACTGTAATCAGAGGTTGTTTTTAAAAGACAGAAAGATTTAACAAACAAAGATGCTTGTCTCAGTTTTCAGACACGTTGCTGTATACAAGTAAAGGTGTAACAGTGACCAATCAGTTCAAAATACGAGGACACCTCCCTCTGCATGGGATGCTGGTAAGTAGCTCTTCATACATCTGCCAAACATTAAGATAGTATGATATCTCTCCTCTTAATTTACACATTTTCATTATAATTAACTATTAAACTACTATGTTTAACTATTAAGTTATTTGTAAAAATAACAAAGATGGGATATAAACAAATGAGATAAATAAATCAATAACCATTGTCAATTGGATATTCCTGGTGGCTCTGAATTTTTAAAAAAATATGTTCTTATAATTTTTGTATGAAATAGAAGAGCAAACTTTGTCAATTTTCTGGTGTCAGAGCAATTAAGTAACTATGGATGATCTTATCATGATGCTGTTCTTTGTCCACCTACGTGGATGTTGCAATTTCTGTTACTCCCACACCTGGACATTGCATGCTCTTTTACTTTCCAATGAACTTTTTTCTATGTTTATGTTTGATTTTCAGCTGATAGTCCTGGATCCTCCGGTAAGTAGTAAGCAAGACAAATAGGACTGCTATGTTTAGACCTATTGAAGTGGCAATGTAATTGTAGCTACTAGTTTTACCCTCTAGAACAGAGGTCTCAAACTTTGGGCAACAGGCCAAGTATGTCATCCAGTTCAGTCATTCATGAACCCTGCCTTGTTCTCATACAGCAGGAGAGCCAGAAGTAGGGCAACAGCTTATGAATCCTCCCTTAGGTTAACGAAGGATCATTCTGTACATGGGACTCATATTCACAGCTCTGGGGAAGCCAGGCAAAGGACTGACAGCCTTGGGCGGGCTGTAGTAGGAGCAAGAGGGGAAGGCGCTTTTGCTGCTCCTCAGTGCAAAACCCAGATGTCTTTTATCCAGAATGAATGTCAACCTCCTGTCACGATTGTTCTTGTGTACCTTTAAACCTCCTACTGTTCCTGTGTAACCCTAACCTCGGTTGCTTAGATTCCTTGCAATGCACATGCAGTTCTATCACACCACACTTTTCACATATTGTTTGTCACCAGGAAAACGATCAGGTTCTTTTGTAAGTTAGCTGAGGTCAGCACCACTATTCAGAAAGGTATGAGACCACATTGTTGGCCGATTTATTACTAATCAGTCAACAGTAGCAATATAACACTGAAAAGCAACAGATCTAGGAGTGTGTAGTTTTGTGATTCTCTGCAACAGTTTTTTTGATGCTGCTTAGAGGCTTTTGTATCAATGTAGGAAAATGTTTCCTTATTGTAGATGGCAGGCTAATGAAGTGCAGTGGTCCTCATGAAGCCCCATGATGATAAGAGTTTGTGTCAGCCTTACTAGATAGACCAGAAATAAAACCAGATGAGCTAATTCTACTTTATTATAAAGTGACATTAACTGAAAGTTGCAGGTCTGAAAGTACTTTTCTCCCCCATTCCCTTTCCTGTGAGCTAAGTTGCCCTTTATCTGACCGGTCCTTTGTCTGTATCTTGTTACCTGTCTCCCAAGGCCATTCCCTCTTAACATTACAGTTTGAGACCCTCAATTAGAAGGTAAATAGCCACGAAATTAACAGCGCTTTTAAAAAATAGCTAATAGGTAGATTGTCACAATTTTCATGCCATTTCTTTTAATTCAGAACACATGCCATTGTCCATTGAGTGACCAGTCATGTTTCTGTTGTTACAGGTGGAAGAGAGTGAAAATGAATGGTCTGTCCCTCATTGCTTCACAATCTATTCAGCTCAAAAAACTGTAGTAGTGGCAGCAAGGTAAGAAGTTGCTCAGTAGATTGTTGGTGCCAAGGAAGGGGTATATACATGTTGATAGTTCCAAATGAATATGTATGCATGCGCAGAGAATACTCTGTTCCAGATTATGCAAAGAAGACTCAGATTTCATGCTTCTCCAAATTATGGCAGTGGATGCATTGAGACAAAGTTTCTACTTGGAGGAACAGCCTGAGAAATAAATTGCATCCTGTACCTTAAATTTTGATTTGCTAATATGATTGTTGTCCCCTGTCTGGTGCCTCATATTTCAGAATTGAAAAAAAATATTGAGATGTTTGATAGTATTTCAAAGTAGGATTTTTAATAGTTGTGTTTGAATATAAAATGATTATGGCAACATTCTGGAGTGGTTGGGATGTTAGCAATATTTAAGTATTCTTTCTTTTCTATGAAAAGGGAGGAACATGTTCTATATAATTGGATAATAAGCAGTGTTTCTTTTAAATACAAAATACATTACAATTTATCTATGAACACATGATGCTTAATGTTTTATCTGTGCTTCTCAGCACTCGTCTGGAAATGGGGAAATGGTTGGAGGACTTGAATATGGCAATTGAAATGGCCAAGAAAACAGTTGAGAAATCGGGCATTTTGCTTGAAAATTCTCTATCCAACCGTTCTAACAGTAAGTACCATGTTTGTGATTTACGATAGTACACTCTGCCTGCTTTCTTAGGACAGCAATAATATGACTACAATAATAACAACAAAAAACATTTTGGCTAAGTAAACTATACCCTCTGAGACGCTCCTGATAACGTCAGTCTTGGCAAATAAGAATTTCCCACTGTTAAATATTGGTAATGAATGTTGTGGTATGTGATCTTTTTCCTCCATTATTTGTATTAAAAGTAGCTATCCTTTGAACCCAGATTTACAGTAGCCACAAAATAGATTTTTAAGAGTTGTATACTCCTGACAGACATATTTTATAGGTATGAGATCCCATATGACATCTCAAGAACTATAGCATTGTTATATAATTTCGGTGTATACTTTCCTCACTGAAAATCTGATCCAGCCAAGTTGGTTACAAAGTTGTGACTTCCTCTATAATAACAGTAAAGTATCATCAGTTCCAAAACGTTCTGGATTGCAAAGGTCATGGATGATGGTTAACTGATGAATAACACCTTTGAGAGAGACCTACTTAAGAGATTCTTGTCACTATCATTATCCATGTACCACAGTCTCTTAAATGTTTGCTCCCTTCTCCTCCTTCAGGATCCTCAGATGAGGTTTCTCTAGAGCAGGAGTCCGAAGAGGACATTCATTCTTCTCGTAGCTCCCTGGACAGGCAGAGCCACCACCGGGCCAACACTACCATACATGTCTGTTGGTACCGCAATACCAGTGTCTCCATGACTGATCACAGTGTGGCCGTCGAGGTACCCAGCAGCAGTTCACGCATCACTTTCACTTACCACTCTGTCTTGGTTGCTGGTTTCTATAACTCTATACATGCATTTGCTTTTAACCTTCATCCTCTTCATTGCCTTCAGTAATTTCAATGGCCATCTGAAAAAAAATGATTGCAATATGATTTTTGTGGTGTGTGTACCTCTGCATGTTCCATTACAAAGTAGTGCTTTGAGGAAAGATTTTAAAATGGAAATCAAATAAGGAAAGCTGATAAAGTCCGGCCTCTAGAATTATTTCCAGCTTTTTAATAGCGACTTTATTCTGAATAATTTCTCTAAGGGGGAGGGGCCTTATATTGGAACAATCAATAACATTGAGGTTGCTGCTATCCTGTCTCTCCTTTGGGGATAATTTTTTTTCTTTGTACCCTCTTTCCCTTTTTTAATTATGTCCTTTCTTAGAGTGATTTCTCCCCCTAGATTAAATTTCTTCTCATTGTGTTCAGCTTCTGAAGAGTTATGGCACTGGCAGGGAGACATACTCTGGAGCTCTTTCACATAAATGTCCCTCTACCATTCCATTTAATTAAAAAGAATAAAAAAAAGTGTTTCCATTATTTATAGTCCCAGAAGTATCTCTTCTGTGCATTTGCTTGTGCTTGGACTATGGACAAACCTAGATTTGCAAGATGTCCTATTCTCATAAAATGTCTCCCAGCAAGTGTTATTTGGAGGGCTGATCTGTGCTTCAAGATAACATATGTGCACAGCATTTTAAGAGTTATAAAACTAGAATCTGTCACTACTTCTTTTTAAGACATAGCAAACATATTCAACTCTTCTGACAGAGCCCCTGCCCTCTCTCTCTATGATAGTACCTTCTCTTTGGTATATGCTTTTTCATAGAATGTCTAAGAAAACTAGTATAACCTGGTGGAGGTATATATCTTAGTTTTCAATAAAAGATAAGTGAATGCAGCCGTATGCACAAAAATAGATTCAGGGATAGAACTCCCAGACTTAGGATGTTTGTATACAACTTTGTGTTGACTTTGTAATTTTAATGGAACAGCTACAGTGGATTTGATAATTGATTGTTGAGCATTCACTCAACAAGGATAGGAATATAAATAGCAATAAATGTAGATCAGTGTTTTCAACCATGGAAACTTTTAAGATGTGTGGACTTCAACTCCCAGAGTTCCCCAGCCAGCATGAATAACTAGTCATTTAGCCAGAAAGTTGTCAGCTTTCTGACTGTGGAACCATAAATGTACAATCATGTTCACTCACTAATTCTAACTAACATTTTGCTTTAGTAAATGCATTAATCTTCTTTTCTCATTAAAGCCTTGTGATCTCTTTGCACTGCTGATTTTAAGACTCATCATCCATGAGCCTCACACATCTTCAAATCATTTATTTTTACTTTTTACCTTCCATGCTATTTTAATGATCTTTTCAGATATCACCCTTACTTATTCTTTTTTTTTTCCTTCCCTTTTCTGCCTTGCACCTCCTTCCTCTGCTCAGTTTGCTGCTCTGTTGCTGTTTCTCCAGAGCTTCCTCCTCGCTATTTACTGGGCCAGACTCATCGGCCTAACACAATCACCCATGTTTGCTGGTATCGGAACCAGAGCCTATCCCTGTCTGATTATCTATGCATGATTCAGGTAAACTGCTTCTTTCGATCTTAACAGGCAGATCTATTTTTACACCACCACTATCTCTCTCTCTCTCTGAAACATTCTACTAGTATGAAGCAACAAAAGATCTAGCATATTGAACCAATGGTAAGAAATCATTTGTTTTGCAAAAACCAGAGCAATTAATCTGTTTTGTTGATTATATCCACATTTACACACTTGCTCACATGCCTTGCCATTTTTTTAATTATTTCCCTGCAGTCCTCCAGATGTTAAATTACATCTGCCACCAGTATAGTACATTGTTTACTGGCAATTGTAATTCAGCAATGCCAGATTCCAGAAAACTGCTTTAGATATATCTAATTTGTACTGTAATTTTGTTCCTAACAAACTAGACTTCTTTTCCAATGGTGCTTTGGGAAGTGGTGTAAATTACTCTGCATAGCTTTGCCTTCTACTTCTTTTACTCTGTGTTTTTTCTCAGTCTATTTACCATATTGTCTCTTACCCAGATTCTGTTTAGTTCTTTGCATGATGTGAGAACTAAGAGACCAGGGGAAAAGATTTAACTGGAGAAACCAGGGTTAGAAATGGTTTGAATAACTTCAGCAGTGATTACTTTGTTGGGATTGTCATTGGTTATTATTCTATCCTGGCTAAGGAGGAAATTCATAATACATCTAGATATTGGGAAAGTATTGATATGTACACTTTTTAATATGAATATTAAAACTAATATTAATAGTAATATACCTTAGAGTGATCTTTTCCAATGTGATACCCTCCAGTTACACTTGAAATGTTGAACTACAATGAGATGGCTGGGAATTCTGAGATTTCTAGTTTAATACATCCATAGGAATGAAGTTGGGAAAGGCAGACTTAGTCTGTTTTGTCATTCTTCAAAGTTAGACTCAATCCAGTGGTGGGATTCAAATAATGTAACAACCGGTTCTTTGCTCTAATTATTTCTTCCAACAACCAGTTCACCAAACTGCTCAGAAAGTTAACAACAGATTCTCCCAAAGTGGTGCGAACTGGCTGAATCCCACCACTGACTCAGACCTGAGTGGTGTGGTGTGGTGAAGACACTGTCCTCCCACTCAGAAGATTGAGATTTGAACCCAGGTAGTGGCAGATGTTTCTCTCTGAAACTGCAAAGAAAAAATATCTGCCACAGGTTCACCATCATGGGCCTAGGAGAATCAGGCCTCAAGAATAGCAATTTGTTTTTAAACTACTACAAGCAACACCAATAGACTTTTACTGTGGTATGTCACAATATTATTTCTCCTTCTCCTTTATAGAACCAGCTATCAGGGTATCTGCTGAGGAAATTCAAAAATAGTAATGGCTGGCAGAAGCTGTGGGTGGTTTTTACAAATTTCTGTCTGTTCTTTTACAAAACACACCAGGTAAGATAAAAGTTGCACATTTTCAAGATGAAAGTATACTGGAAATGCTAAAGGGAGGACTTGGTGACCCATATAACATAATGATAATCTGTGAATGCACATAGTTCTGTGCCTTCATGGGTGATCATTATAGATCTGTAAACAATTTTGCAAGTTTTTGACAAGCAATTCTGATCCATAAGCCATTTAAGAGTACTCATTCAGCCACTAACTCAATTTCCTAGCCAAAATTTCCATCTGTCTGTTGCAAAAGACAAACACTGTTTGGATCTGTGCATATACTACGGCTATCTGTTACAACATCCTAGGTTCTTGGGAAGAACATGGTGTATCTAAAGGCCAATAACGGCTAAAAAACTTTAAGTGTGACTTCACATCGTCATGAACGGTGAATAATAATATCAAACAACATGTTTGTTGTCCTCAGGGGGATAAAAATATGATAAGGGGATAAAAATATGAAATCCTGGTCTAGACATATGGATGACTATACAACCAACCATAATAGTTGCCGGTATCTAAAAAGATTCCACAGCAGTTTATTTTATTTCATTCAGTTCAATTTCTATGTTGCCCATAATGATTCTGCAGGGAATGGCACATATTTGCACAAAGTGTTGCCTTTGTAATTTTTGTCCTTTTTTGAAGTTGTGAAAGTTGTGTAGTTTTACCATGTGAAACATCCAGCAACATACAGTGATGTAAAAGTTTCAGTCTCCATGGCCATGAATAATGAAGTATTCTTATACAGTATGTGGATATGTAACTGGTGATTGTTAATTTTATTGCCTCAAAGTTTAATATATACATGTAAGGCCTATTCAAAGAACTGGAGTTTCCAACTTAATTAGACTAGTCTAATCTCATACCTCATGACCAAAATAGTTTGCTCTGTTTTTCTCCCCCCCCTGCCTTTCCAGTAATATAGCCCAGATAAGCCCTGTGGCCTTCCAAATATCCCTCAAGTATGATTACAAGCAGCTTAGCCAATGGTGAGGTATGATGGCAGTTATCATTGTGGAATCACATATATTATCTCATGATTTAGAATGATGGCAATATGTTGGCTAATTTTATATTCTGTGGACTAATTCAGTTATCTGTATTTATCTGTAAGTAAGAAATTGAGATATACCTCTCATATGCATTCTTTAAATGATGTGGCATTACTTTATTCATAACTTCATAAATTATTCTGTGTTTGTTAAAGAGTAGCATAGAATCACCAAAATAAATAAATAAATAATTTCCAGGATGATTATCCACTGGCAAGTTTACCACTTATTGGTTACACAATCAACATGCCCACAGAGGCAGATGGCATTCAGAAAGATTATGTCTTCAAGCTGCAGTTTAAGTCTCATGTCTACTTCTTCAGGGCTGAGAGCAAATATACTTTTGAAAGGTAAGTATCTACGTTAATCAAAAACTATTCAAGGAACTGATTACCCCAAATTGTTATTTTAGGATTACCTGTATTAAGAAATTCACTTGTCTTTAAGAAATGGAGTCCTGCTTTATACAGCCATTTTGATAATCACTGAAGAAAAATATATAAAAGATGCGAGATTTCGCTGGTGTAAATTTGGTCTGAATCCAATAAATGCAGAAATGTTCTATGCAGAGGTAGCTATTGAACAAATGCACATTGTCAAAACACGTAGGAGCAGTTTAATACGTAATAATAGTAAACTTTATTACATTCTATGACCAGCATACTATACATACAAATATGCATATGTATTTATATATTGTATATGTACATAACATTCTACATTATTGATAACAGTTAAAAGAAAAAAGGTGGGAGAAGATAAAATATTGAAATTATTAAATAAATACAATTTTCTTAGACAATGTGTGCCGGGTAATATGAAATCGTAAAAGCATTGAGAGTCAGTATAACAATTAGATTAGTTTAAAAAAATATTCTTATGTGGTATTCTCCAAATATTCTCCAACATAGGACCTCTATTTAATATGACTTAATATGCACTTTAGAATGGGGTGAGTAGCTACGGTATTATTAATCTCTTGTTCATAAATAATGCTACCATTAATTGTCTGTAGAGCAGTGGTGAAATTGAAAACTTTTCCCTACAGCTTCTGTGGGCGTGGCTTGGTGGTCATGTGACCTGGTGGTAAAAGCAGCTGGTCTTCACACAAAATGTCCCCTGCAACAAGCAGTAACCTCACAGAGTCAAAGAGAGCTCAAAAACAAACTATCACACTTTACACAAAAATAACAAAAGCTGCACAACTGACTCACACACAATGCAAAAGCAGCTGGACTTCACACAAAATGGTCCCTGCAACAAGCAGGAACCTCACAGGCTGATTATCGCAGAGCTGATTGGCATTAAAAAAAGTTCCAGGAATGCCAGGCACAGCTGATTGTCGCACAGCTGATTGTCGGAACTTTTTTTTACCTTTTAGAGCATTTTTTTTTTACTACCAGTTCGGGCGAATGGTAGCATTCGAACTGACCCGAACCGGTAGCATTTCACCCGTGCTGTAAAGATTCTCAGTCATCCAGGCCATGGTTGTCCCAAAGGCACTTTTTCAAGAGGCAACTGAACTTTGTTTTTTCTTTTGAAGACATTTAGCTTCTCATCCAAGAAGCTTCTTCAGCTGTGACAGGATAGTGGGAAATGGAAGGATTTATATTCCTTGCAGACAGCTGGTAATTTGCATCCTTTTAAAGCAGGGGTGTCAAATTCACATCATCACCATGTTGTCACGTGATGTATCATGACTTTCGCAAAACCGGGAGTGGGCGTGGCCAGCGCATGATGTGGTGTGTTTGACAGCCCTGTTTTTGAGCATACTGCCATTAATAATAGAGGGTATCATCTGGGTACTTTTAGAAATCCTGCCATTAATATTCATTGTTGTATTCTCTATATTATGCTCTGCCCCCAGAAGTGAGCAGCTGTAATACTACTGTAGCTGTTCTTTTCAGTAAGGCAGTAAAAAGGGAATCTAACACAATAATAGCTCTATGAAAAGCTACTACATAGTACAAGAGTCAAAACCCCATGGCCTTCAAATGCTAATTAAATATTTGGATGTTGCTTTTCTCATCAGGTGGGTGGAAGTAATAAAGAGAGCCACAAGTTCTCCTGGAAGATCCAGCCTTCTGACCACAAAGGATGAAAAGGAAAGCAACATAAACTGAAAAAGATAGAGCTGGCTCTCTGTTGTAAATTATGTGCAGCAATCTGGTGTAAGACAGGAATCTGACTTTGGCAACAATCAAAGGAGACCTCTCCTACTCGCTGTAGAATATGGTCAATTTGACTGCAGTATGAAACACGGACTAAACTCCCACTGAACTCAAATCCAAAGAGAAAACATGGGTGCTGGATTTATATATGGCTCAATGTTGTTGTTTCTATTTATATGAATAGAATAATTGGAAGTGTTTGGCTGGTCTGAAATCTTGTGATTTTGAATTGATTTCCTAGAACCCTTGAATGTTTAATTTGTATTTAGTAACAATCTTTGTGCAACTTTCACAGCAGATAGGCAAAAAAAAAGCAACCAAACCCATATTTGCAAGCTGGCTTTACATTGTTTATATGGTATTTCAACTTTGCAGTAAAATGGAGAGTTCTAAAAATTGCCAGTAACATAAATTTTAATTTTCCAAAATTGATATGATGCTTTTTTTGTAGAGGAAGCAAGCAAATTGACTGGAAATTTTGCTCAGAGCATGCAGTTAATTCTGATATAAATGAAATCATGTCTGTATCACTGCAGTTAATATTTTGAGTGCCCTGGGGCCTGATACTGTTCCCACTGGTTTCCTATATCTATGTGCTTCTCGTGGCTTTTGAATAATGTTCTTCTATTTTCTTTCTCTCTTAAGAGTTATAAATATGCACCCAACCTGGTGGAATAGGAAGGTCAGTTTAAAAAATAGCCTATTTCCTTTGCAGCAGAAATAAATTCCTGCCACTGCATGTCTGAGCAGAATCAATCATTAAAAAAAAAAAAATCTGAAGCAGCAGTAGAAGGCTGGGTGTTTATGACCACTAATTGTGGATAAGTAATGAGGTACTAATGAATTTTTATTCAAAGGAATAAATAAATGCCAATGATTTACAATGTAAAACTGGAACAGGCATAACTTCAAATGTTATTATGATGGTTCACTTAATTTAGATATCACACAGCTACAAGTCAGAAATAACAGATATCCCATTCACGGTTGTTTCCTGTAACTTAGTGCCGTTGTCCTATGTGTCTGTCTATATCAGGGGTGTCAAACTTACGTTGTCACAGCGTCATCACATGATGTTTCGGGACTTTCCCTCCCTTCACTAAACCGGGCATGGACGTGGCCAGCCCGTGACACATCCGGCCCGTGGGCTGGGAGTTTGACAGCCCTGGTCTATATGGTATGTTTCAGTGAAGATGGAAAAAAACTACCCTAGCAAGAAGGCTCTGTGTTTCTTACATGGCACAGAGCCACATATTGTATTTGGGTAGCAGTGTAAAGTAGCTACAGAGGGCTGGTGTTAATCCAGCTCTTGTTTCTGTTAGATTGAGCAACAATGTGGTGATGGGTGATGTACTGTAGGAGAAACAGTGTGGGGTGAAATGTTATGTTAAACTTTGTATTTTGAAATGTGGGAGGCTGAAAATAGGACTTTACAAAAACTTTGATTCAGTTCATTACTCATGGAATTGATTCAAACACTATATAAAATTAGAGTTTCTTTCCCAGGGAGGGAAAAGGGAAATTTCTGACATCTTTCTTAACGAGGAGCAAATTCCTAAAGATTTATTTAACATAATGGCCATTCATTATATCTTCTGTCTTTATTTATTAATCTTGTTTTTGGAAATAAACTATTATAGATCTCTTAAATATGTTTCACTTGTAATCATTCATGTAACATCTGGGCTTTCTAATAGTTGATAGGATTTCATGAATAATACATGGCAACAGCAATCCCTATGGGGGCAGGGGTTGTTAGATTTTTATTTGTTTATTAAGGAAACTCATCGAAGTATATAAGCTACTTTCAAATTCATCATATTCCCTAGTAAACTTTAGCAAGGATTTAGCCACCTTCTGTACATTCTCCTAACCATTCAATAGTTTCAAATTAAAGACATTGTAACTTTTTTTTCCTGTTTGTGAATATCTGATCCTAAGCTTTTTCTAACTTTTTCTAAATGCTTGCGAGCTATGAAACTGCTCTAATATGCACATTCACCTTGGTATTTAAAATTATGCTACTCTCTATATCCTCCTTTAAAGAGACCTGAGGTGGTGCAGTGGTTAGAATGCAGTACTGCAGGTTACTTCTGCTGACTGCTGGCTGCCTGCAATTTGGCAGTTCGAATCTCACCCGCTCCAGGTTGACTCAGCCTTCCATCATTCTGTGGTTGGTAAAATGAGGAGCCAGATTGTTGGGAGGCAATATGCTGACTCTGTAAACTGCTTAGAGAGGGCTGTAAAACACTGTGAAGTGGTATATAAGTCTAAGTGCTATTGCTATTAAAGATAAGGCTAAAAAATATATTGTCCTTCCTCTCCCCCAATTGACACCTGAGGTATATCGGCAATGAGTATAAAAACTCCTATGGCACATCCTCTTCTTGACTTTGACAGAGTTTTGCAGGTGGGATCCTCCATATCAGATGCTCACTCCATCCAAGGGAGAGGGGGAAAAACTTCAGCCATGTAATACGGTAATATCCAAGCCTTTTTAAGTTTGCCAATCACCATTACTCTTTATTATAACCATTAACAAACCTTTGGCACAGTTAAGACTGTCTAGCTTCATTTTAATCTCCTAACCTATTATATCTGTTACTGTTCTTCATAAGCATTTAGGACAGGGCTCTCAACTTTGGCAACTTTTAAGATTTCAACTCCCAGAATTCCTCAGCCAGCATGTCTGGCTCAGATATTTTGGGAGTTGGGTCTACAAATCTTAAAAGTTGCCAAGGTTGGAGAGCCCTGACTTAGGACACTGTCTGATGCCAATAGCCCTTCCTCCTCTTAGGGAATTTTTTTTTATTGGAAACAAATATTTTCAGCTTCTTTTAGCTGACTAGCACAAAAGATTACTTGATGTCTATTTGGGTATATAAACAGCCAAGGGAAGCTATTAGCAAATAAAGATTATAGCAAATACATTATCCGACAGGAATATTGAGTATTTTATAAAGTTCTGCAGTTTTGATTGCCTTTAAATATCCTTTGCTTTATGTTGCTGATAGGGTTACAACATATACAGTAGTTGCCTATAAAATCAATTGACTAATTCCTATAGCTTACCTAAGATCAAGCTTTATCCTCAGTTTAAAAAAAAATAACCTAAGGAAAGTGTACATGTAAACTCTGGCCCTTAATTAGCATCGACGTGAAACTTTGCATTCATTCCATCAAACAATAATACCAGTTATCTTTGACTGGGAAGACCTTGGTTCAAGTCTGCTGCCTGGCAGGGCAGGCCTGGCGACTGATCACTTAACATTCAGCCCAAACTATCATATTGGGTTGTTTGTGGAAAAATTAGAAGAGCAGGTACTTATCTTGAGTTCCTGGGAGAAAGGCAAAACATAAAACTAATGAATAAAGAAGCAAAGTCACATTGTTTTACAAGTTAATTTTATTGGAAGTGGCAGATCCCTCTTGCTGCTTATTTGAATAGCAATAATTGTTACTTTGAGTATTAAGAGTCACTTTTGGGAGCATTCTGGCAATACCGTGTGGACTAGCATAAAGTACCTTTTATGAACAGCACAAAGTAGCAGCTTCCTGTTCTCCATTGGTATATTTTTTATATTTTGTGTAAATAATGTGGAGAAATAATGGTAATGAAATTTGATTCAAATTCATGAGTGTGGTAGAAATACAACTGTCCCAGATATTTCTTAAGAGCATTATGTTCCAGCATAATATCTGAATTATCAACAGAGCATTTTTCAGGGAGGATAAACAGAACTGGAAGATCCACTTCCACCCACAAATGTAATTATTAGGCAGTAACGTCTTTCTCAAGTCATCCATGGCACTATCAGATGTTACAGAATTAGAAAATGATACTTGAAGACCTCCCACTTCTAATTTTAATACTGCTATAGATCTGCTAACTTCCTACTTAAGAGTTTCAGATTGCTTAGAAAATGATAGGATACCTCCTAAAACTATTCAGGTCCAACATAGAGAAAACGGTTAAAGAGACAGAACAAAGAACACGTTTCAGGAACGTCACTTGGAATATTCTTCACTGGTTGGCACCACACTTTATTTCAATTTAACAGAAAATTTTAGCCACATTTCACAAACAAAGCTCTAAACGTGTAGAAACTTTGAAAGGACTCTGTTGTTTCTCTAACTTGTAATAAGTCCATAATACTTTGCTTGCCAAAATTACTGAATCAGATATGAGTTGACAGTAATGAATACTGTATAGCAGCAAAAGGCCTTGCCACACTACAAGCATTTCTGCTTTGAGCTATTGTCACTGAAACGTGGCCAAGGGCAGATTACAGCAGCAGACAAGCCTGCCTCACAAGAGGGGCAAGCAGACTGAGGAGGAAAATATCACCTGTATAATTAAACTGAGAAAGTCTAAAGAAGATTCTCTTGAGTAACAGCTTTCTATTGCTATCTAGCTGACTGGCAAGAGATTATCTATGTGCTTAAGTAAACTTTGCCTCCGGCCAGAGGAGAAACCCACCAGCATCTCCTTCCTTCTTGGAATGTGTTTGTCTAAGAGTTTTGATTATTCCAGCAGTCAGGATTTTGCTTTGAAACAAGGTCTGACCTGAGCAAAATTGGTTATTGTTTAAAAACCTCCATGAAATGCATTGTAGAAATTACCCTCCCAGTACTGCAAAGTAGTCCATGATCATCCGCTTTACAAATCCCATCATGGGCGCATGACACATACACACACAAAGGCTCTGAAATGACTGGGAATTCATAGCACAATGTTAACATCCAATAGCAGGTAATAATTCAAGATGCAGTTCTTGTGGAGCTGGGGGAGGGGGGGGGAAGTCACCCTTTTCATGAGCAATAAAGAGCAACTCATCAGCGTGCTGAAGACAGATGGTTCCTACTGTGTGAGAACCTGAGGATGAACAAGAGAAATCTGTCAGGCTTCTCCACCATACGTTATTAAGCCAAAAGTGGGTAATATCACAGGCATGTAAGTTGCACAATGGGGATTCCGTTATTTAGGTGAGTGGTCTTTGTATGTTGTACTTTTTCATATGTTCTGTGCCTCAAAATAGTGGAAAGCTGAAATTCAACAGCAAAGATGGGAGAGCTTTGCATGTCACCTGTGACCCTCAAGTCTCAGATGACTCACTTTCACTCTACAGATATAATATACAGAACTAGTGTATTATGTATACCAGCAGTCCCCAACCTTTCTGGCTACATGGACGGTGGTGGGGACAGGGTGAAGGGAATGGTTTCATGTGCGCAACCTAATACCACACATGCACAAATGAAGCTTTGCGCACTTGCCCGCTGCTTGCGCAGCTCGATTCCCAACAGGCTACAGATCGAGGGTTGAAGACCCCTGATGTATACCATAACCTTTCTTCAAATTCAATAACAAACAGGAAGAACATTGCTTTGGGCTAAATATTCAATATTCATGCTTAGCCAAAATTGGTGTGGATTAGTACCAGAATGGATTTTCAGTATCCTGTCCAGAGACCATTCAAAGGACTAAGTTGTAGAAGCTGACTTATACAGGAAGGAATCCACAATCTACAGCACTTACCGAAATATTGTGGGCACAAACAAAAGGCAGCATAAATTAGGAAAAGGTAGTTGTTGCTCTTCTGACACTATTAAGTTTGATCAGGCTAACAGCTCTTGCTGGTTTTACCTTTGCACTCGTTCCACCATATATGCAATTAGTTTATCTGAGATTCCAGGGCAAGACTCTTCAGCCAAGCTAAAAGCATTTTCAAGTTCTTCCATGGCGCCTACATTCCCTCCAGTCTGCTTGTGCTTGTCTTTGAGCTGCCAATAAAATAAAATTAACACTTGTTTGTAACAGTCACAATACTGTGTTTTCCCGAAAATAAGAGCCTGACTTACATTGTTTGAACCCTGAAATAAGCGCTTGGCCTTATTTATGGGGAGATATTATTTTGGGGCACGTGGAGCAAGATGGGGCTCCTCTTGCCGTCTTACCTGATTTCCAGCTCTGTGTATTCATTTAGATATTTTCAGAGAGAGCACGCGCTCAAAAGCCCAATTGGGCTTATTATCAGGGGATGTCTTATTTTCGGGGAAACACAGTATTTGTTTTAAATTTTCATTTTATGTCAGAGATGATAGTATATATTCCATAATAAGAGTCACAATTTTAATATGTAAGTTTATTACTCTCCACCCATGTGTAAAAGGATGCCATATACAGTCCTCAACTGACAACCATTTGTTTAGTGACTGTTCATTCGTTTAGTGACAGGCACTGAAAAAAGTGACAACAGTTTTTCAAACTCTTAGGACCACTGCATCCCCATGGTCACATGATCCAAATTTAGATTCTTGGCAACTGGCATATATTTATGACGACTGCAGTGTCCCAGAGTCATGTTATCATCTTTTGAGACCTCCTGACAAGCAAAGTCAATGGGGAAGCCAGATTCACTTAACAACTCTGTTACTAATTTAAGAACTTCAGTAATTCACTTAATAACCGTGGTGAGAAAAGTTGTAAAATGGAATAAAACCCACTTAAAAATTTCTCACTTAGCAACATAAATTTTGTGTTCAATTGTAGTTGTAATTTGACGACTACCTGTAGTATATTTCTTTACTAATTTTTGTCAGGTATGTTTCATCCAAATCCAAATATTCAGACAACTCTTGATTCTAGCATGAAATAATCATAGGTGAGAGCTTGAGACCAGTTCATATATGAAACTGTGAACACCCTACATGTTAGGCAATCTAATATGGAACATTCTTGTTTCATTAAAAATACCCTCCACATCCACCACCCAATAAAAAAAGTTTTAGTGTGGCGTTTCATTTCTCCAAACAGCCCAATCTCTGGAATCTCCTCTTTAAATTTTTAGCAAACTTGACATTTACATTTCAGAAAAATGTTTGCTTTGGACAGACTGCAGCATAAGAACTTTCCCTTCAGAAATGTCTTCATAAGAAATTGAATAGCTAACTATGAAGCAAAAGCAAAAAATATCAGTACAAGAGCAATTGGTCTATAAGCAAAAACTTGTTTGGCTGAACGTCTGTCCTCTTCGATTATCAGTATGGCTTATGTACCCGCACTTTGTCCTGAAGATACCCGGACCTAAGCTAGCTACCCTTTGCTTTGTGCCTCCCACGTAATCAGGATGCAAAACAAGGCCAAGCTGAGCACTGATTGTGGGAAAGGAGCAGCAATGTGTATTATCTCCCTCTGGTGGAAGAAAATGCCTTTTGCTAGAAGCACACTGAGAAGAAGCTAGACTGGCACCAAAGAAGCAATGAACTGATTTCAAACATTGTTACCAACTGCTTATTTTGGTTTTGAGTATTTTTGGCTTGCAAGAAGTATTCTGTACTGAATTGGAGTATGGCATAACCAGAAGGACCCTGCAGTTCATCTGCATGCTATACCTGACAGCTATTAACTTTTTTGGCATTGTGAATCACCATAAATAGTTGCTATTTAAATATAAAAATGACACCACCACCTCCGAAAGCTATGTATGACCCAACAGTACAGGTAAAACTACTTAAAAGCCTTTGTGAATATTGGATTTAGACACCTGTGTAGAACCTGTACCTCATTTTTCCTTTCAAAAGTCATCTCTTGCTATGCACTTGCTTTTCAGATTTCTATCCATTTCAGAGATCCTCACCTAGTTATCCAAGCCCCTTACATGTTACAAAGAAGTTTACAGAAATTGTTCAGAATGTGCCAGAGACTCACCTCTCTAAAGACAGGACGGACAAGAGTAGAGAGACACTGGGACCGGGGCTGCCTCTTGATGGGTTCACAAACCTGGAAAGAGAAAAACCAAAGTTGCCAGCTAAGCGAAACCTCCAGTTATCAGAACAAGAATATTCAAGAACTGGTTCATACATTAAGCCAGGGTTTGCTTTAATCATCATGCCTACATCATGCTACATCAAAATCAACATCTTTATGGCTAATGTAATATACAAACCTAGTCTGAATGTTTTTGGATTAAATATTCCATAATCTCTAGGCACTTGGACTGATGGGGGTGCCTTAGGTTGCCTACCACTATCTATATTTGCTCTGTCCACAAAAAGACAGTATATTGCCAAGCATAATGAACCTATATTGTTTTGAAAGAAGCAAATACACAAATATCATTAATTGCTTTCTATTTTTCCCTACAGACTCTCAGCAGTTCAACTCTGATTCCAGAAAGAGCCTAAGGCTGGAATGACATCCTATCTGCCATTTGTATCTGGTACTAATGCTAAAAATAAAAAGCAGCCAAAACTAATGTTCTAATACTGTTGTCTCAGAACATTAAAGTTCCCCAGATCTACTATCAAAACTATTTGGTTCTTCTCAGCTGCAATAAATACCAAACTGACCTTTTGAGACCCAGGATGAGGTATCCCTTTATGCAATTTGTTCAGGGAACTGGGCCGAATAGTTGGAGGGAAAGTCCAGATGGGCCCTTGATCCCTGTCATCTGCATCTCCATCACTAGGAAATAAAATAAAACGCAGTTCTGCTCAAAAAATATGTTGAATTGGAAAAATTACATTACAGATCAAAAATTAGAAAAGCGTTTCCCCAACTGCTCCTATGCCCTCACAATTGGCGTGGTGTATCAGGGGGCTAATATTTGGTGTGATATCACATGCATTAATCTTTCTGGAAGGTTCCCAGCAAGGAACCAAAGTTGGATATTCACGTATTCCATTTGTCTTCATTTTTTTTAAATGGAAACATCTAGCATTAAAATAACATATGCTGTTCCTTATTCACCCACACCCAAAAAGCCACATCAATTATATGCATGTTAAGATCTACAAAAGATTATTTTCCATGCAGCAAAATTTATACTGTTCAGATTCTTCCCGGTAACGTCTGACTGTGAGTTATTCTTATCTGGGAACGGAGCAGGAGACACGGAATATACATACATGTCAGAGTCATCTGAGCTGGAGTCCTCACCATGCCCCTCTGATTTCCACCGTTTGTACCGGTCAATGAGTTCCATGAGAAATGATGTTTTCTTTGTGTAACGTGTAATAAATTTGTGCTTTAGCAATTCCTTTGCAGTGGGCCTCTGTGCCAAAAAGAAACAAAACAAGGAGTTTCAGCTAGCAGAAGCCCAAATAAGAAGGTGGACATCACTTTGGGCTTTCTGAAGAGCATTTTGGTTTAGAAAATGACTCAGGCAGACTTACTTTTAATTAATCTTACATCCACACTTCCTCCAGAAGGTCAGAGCAGTGTACATAACATTTTCCATCAACAATGTTGTAAGTAAAGTAGATTGGGCTGAAAAGCTGATAGCACGACTGGCCCAAAGTTACCACAATCTTCTGTGGAGGGTAAACCAGAACTCGAGTCTCCTCTAGTTCCTTAGCTCCAAAGGTCAAAGTATCACATTCTTTTAATAGCTTTTGCCAGATATTCTGATGCAGTACTCTGTAGGCTCTGCTTATGAAGACAAGCAAAAAGAAAGAAAGAAAGAAAGAAAGCCACTTACAAATCTTGGGTCCTTGTTAAGGCAGGCCTCCACAAATTCCTTAAAGGGTTTACTGTGGTGTCCTTCTAACGTTGGAGGGTTGTTCTTGGGAATCAGGAAGAGAACCCTCATTGGATGCAGGTCAGAATTTGGAGGCTCTCCTTTTGCCAGTTCAATGGCAGTAATGCCAAGGGACCAAATATCTGCCTGGAAGAAAAACAGAAGGGTAAAAACTCAGAATAGCCCACCTTAATTTGCCTGTGGAAGCCAACATTGTGTGGTCACAGGCTTTGATTCCCATTTCCAGAATACAATAGTTCAATTCACTTTTCAGAATGATCCTGTGTGTGTGTGTGTGTGTGTGTGTGTGTGTGTGTGTGTGTGTGTGAGAGAGAGAGAGAGAGAGAGAGAGAGAGAGAGAGCAAAGCTCTGTTAGTATGCTGAAACATTACTGTGGGCAAAGGATGTGGATACTGTATAACATACTGTAAACCTTTTGTTTTTTCTACATAGGACAATTCCCTGATGAGATAATACATTGACAGTCTTTTTACTTCTAGTTGCTCCTCTCAGCTCACCTTGAAGTCGTAGGCTGACTGCTTGATGACTTCGGGTGCCATCCAAAACGGAGTCCCAACAAAGGTGTTTCTCTTGATTTGAGTGTCTGTCAGTTGGCCAGCCACACCAAAGTCAGCTAGTTTCACATCCCCTTGCTCCGAAAGTAACACATTGGCAGCTGTTTATATAAAAAGTTATACAAGTAACTTAATGGAAGGGGGGGAGGTATCTCTCTTGTGGAAAGTTAGTAACTTTTGAAGCTTTGGTATACAGTTTCCAGTTGATTTTCAAGATAGAGAAGACAACAAATAGTTATTAAAGAACTGTAGCAAGAAAATAGAAGACAATCAGAAATTTGGTTCAGTCCTTAGAGTCTATTTCTCAGTTGATTTTCTTAGATGTCCAGAAGCCAGACAATGGGATATTATAATTGTCCTACCTGAAACATTTAGTTCTGTTTTTCATTCTTCGTTTTTTCCATGTTTTATATCTTTCCTTTCTATATTGTATTGGAAAAGCCATTGTAATTATTCCAAATGTACCCTACGTTCTAGTTTTAAAAAAAATCACTATCCAGAAGTACTATACTGAACGTAATTTGAAAGTAACTGCACTGTTTATACACACAGCATAAATTTAATCAAAAACCATCATTTTATGAAAGGGAATGAATTGCTTCTATAGCATTCTTAACTATAGCAAATGGATTCAAATTGTAATAATTTTTATGCTGATTTGAAATGATTTATTTCCATTTATTATGCATTGAAAGCATAGTGGTTTGGCAGAGTAAAATATGCTTTCTGTTTCATAATCCCTTTTTCCCATTTATCCCCTCTTCTCATTTTCAAAATCATGAAAAAATCCCCTCTTAAAAAAAAGAAATAATCTTCATTAATCTGTTGCATAGATTTATGTGGACATCCAGACTCCTTAGTTTAGTATGATCACAGGAAGATATATACCTAGCTAGATTTTTCTTCCTAGGATATTAGTGCAAACAAGCAACAAACATTGATTCATTGATCTCAGTAAAGAACTGCCAGGAATGAACACAATGTGTAGTCTGTGTGCCTTACCTTTGATGTCTCTGTGGATTTTCCTCTCAGAGTGAAGGTAGTCCAGACCTTTCAGAATTTCTCGCAGAATTGTGGCAATGTAGGTCTCTTCCAAGGGGCCAGGCTTGAGCTGAAAGACAAGGGCAGAAATATGTTCCTGAAATATATAAAATTACTTTAGTTATGAAGATTTTTTCAAAATATATGAATCTGTGCAATGTCCCTCTAGCCACCAGCTCATGAGAAGCCCCAAATTTTACACTAACTTTGTCAAGGAAAACCCTGAATCCTGAGATATCACATATTGTAGGAATCTAGGTTGGAACCACCACGACCCAAATTGGAAATGGCTATAAGATAAAGAGGAGAAGCACTACAAAACAGTATCTCCAGTTCCCAATCCTTGAAGCCAGTCCAGAAGGATACCATAGTTGATATTGAAAACTGCCAGGTGATCCAGAAGGGTCAGGACTGTTATACCATCTCCATCCAACACACACACCCGTCCCGCCCGAGGTCACTCACAAGTGGGATCAATGCAGCCTCAATGCTACCTTGGCCTAAACCGAGACAGAAAAGGATCCACATAATCCACCTCATCCAAGGCCAGAATATCATATCTGTTGACTGGATGGAGCCAAATACCAGTTGGGTTAGATAGATGGTCATAACTGATTATATGAAATCTTGACTGCTCCTGAGCTGGTAAATTCTGGTAAGGTAATAAACAAAACAACAAAGATACTTACAAGATCCAGAGCTGAACCACCTCCCAAATACTCCATGATTATCCACAGTTTGGTGCCCTGTAGATTAAGCCAAGCAGATGTAACAATAGTATTATCACAATGTTTAGTTCAGGGGTCTGCAACCTTAAACACTCAAAGAGCCATTTGGACCCGTTTCCCATAGAAAAGAAAACACTGGGAGCCACAAAA
>JANHFT010002055.1:16766-45110 GCA_032467955.1 Pseudoxenodon macrops
TCCTAATCAGGGGATAAAATAATGTGCTGAAACTGACCAGACTAAGGATGCTAGCCAGATGAATACCTGGTAGGCAGCTTTTCCCCATATTTTCCTCCCCAAAAACTCAGGTGCGTCTTATACTCAGGTGCGTCTTATACTCCGAAAAATATGGTATTCTTCACAAGGACATAGGATAGGCCAGTGATGGCTTCCTGAAGCCTGGGAGGGTGAAAACTTGGACAACGGGCCAACCAGAACAAACGTCTTCAGATTCCTGAAGCCTGGGGAGAGTGAAAAATGGTACAACAGGCCAACTGGAAGATCTGAGGCTTTAGTGAGGCCCGCGCACATGCATGGAGTGGGGAGTGGGGGAGCAGCATGCACATGCACAGGGGGAGCACATTACATTATGGGTGTGGGCATGCATGCACACGACACTACACGCTACTCTTTTGGCAAAAAGGTTAGCCATCACTGGCAGATGCTGTTTTAATAATATTAACGGTATGCAGAATGCAAGCTGTTCCAAGAACAGTTAGTCTTCAACTTACAACCACAACTGAGCCCAAAATTTGTGGATAAAGTGAAAAATTTGCTAAGTGAGTTTTGCCCCATTTTATGGTTTTCTTGCCATGTTTGTTAAGTGAAGTTCTTAAATTAGTAACACAGTTCTTAAGTGAACCTGGTTTCTTCATTGACTTTGCTTTTCAGAAGGTTGCAAAAGGGGATCACATAACCTCAGGGCACTGCAACCGTCTGCAATGTCAGTCAGTTGTCAAGTATGCAAATGTAAATCACATGACCATGGGGATGCTGCAACGGTCGCAAGTGTGAAAAATGGTCATAACTCACTTTATTCTGTGCCATTTTAACTTCGAATGGTCACTAAATGAACTGTTGTAAGTCGAGGACTAGCAGTAAAGCTGCCTTTTGCAATTGATTGGTGCTACGTTTGTCCATGCCGATGGTATTCAAGCGGTGCTCCAGTTGTTTTGTGGTTGCATCCAAGGTGCCTATTACGACTATATTTGCTTTCTTATGTCAAAATAATTCTACTTCCATTTGGAGACCTTTTTATGATGTTCTCCAGTTCTATCGCTTCTATGCTACTATCTTCAAGGTACTGCAATGTTCACTATCCAGGCATTTTTGTCTTTATTACGGTTACTATTATTATGCTTAAAAGCTGTTTTGAAAGCATAGCTACTTTGAAATCTGTGATATTAATAATTGTACTGATTAAATAAATAATCCAGGTTCGTCTTGCAAGGAAGATCACTAGAAACTCCGTGTATTGGGTCTTGAGTTTTATGAATAATCACACCAGATATGTATAAATACACTACGTATGTGTATACATATATATATATATATATACGCCTCTTTTCTTACTCATTGAAGTATAATGATATGTGGGAATGATAGGAAGGAGAGCAACAGATGGGAAAACCAGCATGCCAAAGACGTCTCAGCCTGAAGAAATGGGAAATGTTTCAAAAAGGATGCTCTTAATTTTCCAGAGAAGAAATTCGACTGCTCATAGATAGCATGACTATAAAGCTTCTGGATGATAGAATTCTTGAAGTTGAGCTGCTGTTTCTTTCTAAAGAGTTATGAGGACAAATATGGGCTTTGCTGGCATTCATTTGAGATCATCTTTTCCCATTCTGTTATTTTCAGATCTGTTGGACCTCATAACCCTCAGAATTCCCAGCCAGAAAAGTCAAAGACCTACCGGCTAGAAATTCTACAAAGAGCTATTCTCAAACAGCTGGAGGGTACCGGACTCGGGGACTCTATCCTAAATTCTGGCCAATAAATTAGTTACATTTTTTGAGAGAAACAAAAACACATGTTTCAAAGAGTGAGAGGCCAACAAAAACTCAGGCAAGCATGGGAATAAAAATTAATGGCAAAATCCAAGCATTTGGCCAAAGATCTGCATGGGAGTCTCCCCTAGCTCTTAAAAGTGTATTTGCCATGAAGAATTTTAAAAACAAAGAACCAGAAATTTGCAAAAACAAAAAAAAGACTTCATAAGCCCAAGGAAATTAGTTTGCTTTATCTATATTGCATTAAAGAACTTGTGTGAAATGGAGAATTAATTGGGGTGGATGGGTGTGGGATCAAATATAGTATTCTTGTTAAGCAGTCTTTCAAATTTTGCACATTTTGTTTCATTGACATAAGTAATACGATTGTGTAACAAAAGGAGAAAATATTATCCTCAAGCAAATTATTCATCGTTTCTTATTATCCACCTCATCGTGATTTGAGCTGCAGGTCAGAAAAAGCATATTATTTGTTCTTTGATTTATACAATCATCAGAGCATGTCAGCCATAAAAGGTAAAAGAGAACACTGGAGGGAAAAGAACATCTGGAACAACAGTGTAACCTAACACAGCATCAAAGAAGGAAAGGGGAAAAAAAAGAATTGATATAAAAGTACAGAAATTGAAACTGCTCCCCTATGCACATTTATAATGAGCATTCACATTAGAATTCCATGAACCTTAATACAGGTTGTATTAAGGTTGTATGTAAATGACATTTTGTAAAAATAATAACTGTGGATTAATAATTGTATTATGTGTCTGATTGTGAATTACTCAGTTAGCAACGGCTTGGTTGGCAAGTTTAATCTATTTTAGCAAACTAACTGCAACTGTCATATAATCCTCTATAATATTGACTAAGCCAGGGGTGTCAAACCCGTGTTGTCACAGCATAGTCACGTGATGTATCTTGAATTCCCCCCCCCTTTGCTAAACCGGGTGTGGGTGTGGCCAGTGCATGATGTATCCAGCCTGTGGGCCAGGAGTTTGACACCCGTGGTCTAAGCACTACCAGCGTGAGTATCATTTGAAAAGTTTTCACCTAATTTACATTTAATTTTGTTAAAGAAAGCATACACAAACCTCTTATTTAACAATACAGATTCTTTCATCTAAAATAACATAAAAGATATGCAGCATAATCAACATTTATACTATTGCAAATATGTAATGGAACCTTCACATTATATTTATTATACTACATATTACATCAAAAATTATATTTACTTTGGAAATACTGCAGTTCTTGTTTAAATGCAGAGCTCAGCACCATTATATCAACAACAGATACACACAAGAGGCAAGGAGCACCATGAATGTACATTCACTCCAGGGCTCCAATCACAATGGAACTCAATATTAAAGGATGCATCATTTATTCATACATTTGATAGAACTTTGGTCTGATCATGAAGAAGTTATTTTACTTTAATCTGGAAGTGTTCAAATACTGAATTCATTCTCTGTTTCCTAGAAGATATTGGAATTTATATTCAGGGAAGTATATTTGGACTAACATAGTATTTTAATTATTTTGTCAACATGTACAAGTTAACAGGTATTAGTATGGACATGGTCATGATCACATGAGATTAGTACAAATAAATGGATATAAATGAGTATAAATGGCCATGAACACATAAAATGAGTACATATCAATGGGGGCAGTAGGACAGGGATGGTAGGCATGCTGATGCGCTGATGCACGCCCCCTTAGGGACTTCTTAGGAAACGTAGCGTACTTAGTGTACCAGATGACCTTGGTAAAGAGATGGACAGCATGCAAATTGATTGATTGATTGATTGATGCTGCAGTCATCTGGTAGGCACATTTGCAACGTTGAGACATTATTGTAAGTGTATCATAAAATAACTTTGTGGCAGCTAACAGGGCAGCTATTACAAAGAAAGACAAACTAGCTTAGATTACTTTTTTCCTCCTGAAAGAATCCCAATGTTCAAAGATAAGGCAGAGATAAAGAACAGACCCTCATTCCTATGTACATATTTCTCTCCTTTCAAGACTACATCACCCCAAATATTCTCATCCCACTCCCTGTACATAGGATAAGTGCCCTGAACTTCCTCTCTCTCGTTCTATCTCTCTCTTCCTGATGCACATGTCTCCTTCCTTCACTAATCCTTCTTTACTGTGTCTATTACAGCCATAGCTCCCACACTATGTCAGATCACTCACTTTCAAGCCTACAATTGAGTGTCATCTTGATCTATTCTGGAAGAGGCCCAGAAATGAGAAGGGATTAAAGAAAGATTCCCAAAAGATAGCTATGTTAACAGTTCTTTGGTTCTCTCGATTCTCTGTTCTCTTATCATATACCATTCTTTTATATCAGGATTACAACTAGGCCTTGACTTACAACCATTCATTTAGCAACCATGCTAAGTTACAACAGCACTGAAAAAAAAGACTTACAACCGGTCTTCGCACTTATGACTGTCACAGCATCCCCACAGTCACATAATCAAAACAAATTATGTTTGGAAACTGGCATACATTTATGATGATCGCAGCATCCCAGGGTCATGAGATCACCATTCATGTTCTTCCCAGTGGCTTCCATTAAACAGAGTCAATGGGGGAAGATAGATTTGCTTAATGACCACATCAGTCACATAATAAATGCAGTAATTAACTTAACAACCATAGCAAAAAAACATTGTAAAATCAGACATACTTCACTCAACAACCATCTAGCTAAGCAATGAAACTCTGATTCCAATTGTGGTGTAAGGACTGCCTATATTTAAATACACTCCAGCTTAGGAATTCTTTAAAAAAAATAATTTTATTATACTATTGTGATACATTTCAATGCAACCAGTGGTGGGATTCAGCCAGTTCACACCACTTTAGGAGAACTGGTTGTTAACTTTCTGAGCAGTTTGGTGAACTGGTTGTGGGAAGAAATCATTAGGGCAGAGAACCAGTTGTTAAATTCCCACCGCTGAATATAACAGTATTTGCACAGTAATTATTACATATTATTACCACTCTAACCTAAACATTTAAAGATAGAGAAAAAGGTTGATCAGTGTTAAGTGATTGATGTAAATGTTGATATAAATAGGTGTAAGGTTGCTTAAATTTTATGATCATAGCTAAATATAGTATTCATAAACAATTGAAAATTACATTAAAATATTTGTTGTACAATTAGCTTAAGCTGAATATTTATTCATAAGGTCTCCTGACAAGTGCAAAAGATAAGGTCCGCACAATCAATTAAACTAATTTATTGCTAATAGTGCTTGTGCACAGTAACAGCACCTGCCAAGATTTAGATAAGAGTCAACGGAATCCAAGGGGAGTTGGATTTATTTTGCTTGTGGCTACATAGAGATTCTAGGTTGATCCCTCTTTTAACTCCATCTCAAGGTTCTGCCACTCCTCCTACCTTTCCACTATGTTGTTACATTATCATTTGTGCAGATTAAAGAAAAGAAAACAATCGAAACAAAATAAAGTCTACATACAAGGAAAGATTGTTCTTGAAGAGCACCTGGAAGTACAGCTGGTGCAGAGTACAACTGCATGGACAGGTATGTGTGCCCTTAGAATGGCACATGTTACATCTCTGTTGTGTTGTGCTTGCCCTTTTGATTTTTGGTGCAAGTCAAAGTGCTCGTTTTGACCTTTAAAGCCTTGTATGGCAAGAGACCAGCTTATCTGTGAGATCACCTCTTCTTGATCACATCTACATCAGGTCAGGCAGAAAGTATATGCTGTGGGTCCTGGCTTCTTAGAATCTCCATCTTGCAGGACCAATGCATTTTTGGCTGTAGCTCCTACTCTCTGGAACATCGTTTCCCTGAGGTAAGGTTGTCCCCATTCTTGCAGACCTTCCAGAAAGAGTGGCTCTTCTATCAATTTTGGGATTCCTATGGTGATCCTTATCCTCACATATATAGGCAAGTTTTGGGGAATAAATGCACGGTATTCTGGCACAGGATATTTATTACCATGGTTACATATTCTAACCCAAGATGTACATTACTATGGTTACAAAGAGCCCTAGTGATGCAGTGGTTAGAACATAGTATTGCAGTCTAACTCTGCCCACAGTCAGGAATTCAATCCTGACTGGCTCAAGGTTAATACAGCCTTCCATTCTTCCGAGGTCGGTAAAATGAGGACCCAGACTGTTGGGAGCAAAATGGTGATGACACTACAAACTGCTCAGAGAGCGATGCAAAAAGCACTATGGGGCAATATATAAGCCTATGTGCTATTGCTATATTTACCAGCAAATGTGGTGCTGGAGAGAAGTACACCTAGTATCAATATAACAAGCAGTTCATTGTCTGGATTATGCATAACTACCGTAAAATGGAAATTTTAATTTCCAACATAGCAGAATATTTATTTTAGTGGAAATACAATCTTTGGAGCTCACTTTCTGCATATTAAAATGTCCATAATTTAATAATTATCTGTAAAATATAAGAATAAGCAGAAAGATCCTAGAAGAAAATAATGGTACATAGATTTATGGAGTCATCCAAAGGCAATGTAAGGCAGCAAATGCTATTGGGAAGGAAGACACAGCTAGTTATTGCATGATTGGAATACCTGTCCCTCACAGCCTGTTACCAGGTATCCTAAACTACCTGCAGTCTTGAGGAAGAGGATGCAGATTAAAATATTATAAGACTAACAGGCAGTGCTGGGAGACGGAGTTAAGTATGCCATCAGCTTAGAGTCTCGATGACTCTAAATTCACTAGATTCTTACGCATAGGCTTGAATAAATCTTTTATGCTGAGATTCAACAGATGGTTCTAGTCTTTTACACCTTAAACTAGCTTTTGTATGGCTTCTGACAATAAAACATAAACCAAAAAATGATTGAAGGTATCTCCTATTGCACCAAATCTCTTTATCTGAAGACATAACTATCAGAGTAAATGTAATTTACTTCTTCTGGTGCTATTGCATTATATTTTAGTTCATATAAACCAGAAAATCGCCTGAAGGGCTGCTTCCCTATTCTTCTTTCAATCTGAGAAAATAAGATTATTGGAGAATTCCTTATTTTAAAAAGAAGGACATTTTGGGGGATAATTCTGACAATAACTTCAAGCTTTTAAGATTTTTCAAACACTTCAAAATCTTATTATATAACTGGAAAGGGAAAATGAGATAAGAAAAATATAGCCCTTTATACTGAGCAGAAAAAATGGCATATCAGAAAAATACCAACTGTGTAGAAACATTTCATTTCAAAATAACTTCCTGAATGCACTGTTTTGTAATCCAGTCAGGGAGGAAATTATGAAAGTGGGCTGTACGTGATACGCAGTTGAACGGACTTCACTTGTGATCTGCATTTGGGACTATTGTATAAACTGTCTGCTTGACAAATTGGGTTTTCTTTTATTTACCAGATGCAAGTAGTAAGATATCCTGACATTCACAGCTCACATGCATGTGGGGTTCCTTCCTTCCTCTTTCTTTTTATTCACCAGGCTGCTAAAGAAAAGGTACACGCATTTTATGCCAATAGAAAATGAGTCCAATCATCTTTTAACTTATATCAGTTCTTCATTTCCATTTGGGTGGACTGGCCATCATCTCATGGGGGACGAAGGCATAAGCTATTTTCCACTGTATGTCTGATGTATTATAAACCTATGTATTATAAACGCCAAAACTAATAGATTCAAGGACAGTTTATTATCCATGCCATCACTCTGCTAAACAACTAATTCCACAACACTATGTTGAGTGGTGTCAAACTGGAAGCTGTGGGCTGGACTCATCAATGGCAGACCACAGCCACCTCAGCTCCGTGAATGGAAAAAAACTGTCACAAAACGTCATACGAAAGCAACATGATACGGCGAGTATGACACCCGTGTCCTAGGATGTCAAGCTACATAGTAGGGCTATATTACTATTATTCTTTGCATTTTTCCTATTACCTATTTCTTTAGCATCTGATGACTATAACTTTGTTGTTTGCATGAGCTATGTGGATTGCTCTTACTTAATATCCTATTATGACCGATATTGATTGCTTTTATTTAGTATCCTATGACTATCACTGAGTGTTATTTCTTATGGTGATTGTATTTTATGATCATGATTTATCACTTGTTGCTTCCATGTACACTGAGAGGTTATTCACTGGAGACAAATTCCTTGGGTATCCAATTATACTTGGCCGATAAAGAATTATGTTCTGTTCTGTTCTGTTCTGCTCTGCTCTGCTCTGCTCTGCTCTGCTCTGCTCTACTGCGGTAAGGTTAGAACAGGAAATAAACACATCAACTTCCCAGGTAGTAGCAAGCCAGCAAGTTCTCTTTTTTGGCAATTATTTCAACACAATAAATGCAGGTGCTATTTAACATTCTATGCCCACCCCCAAACACACTTCAAAAATCTATTTACATGTCATGTCAGTATTAGTCAACCTATTTGTCTGACATGTATGTTAGATTACAACTCTGCAATTTTTATTTAGGGAAGGTTGTGGCAATCTAACATTTAAAGCTAGGACTCTAAGATTGTATACTATTGTCAGTTTCCACTAAAGGAATTGTGCAAGCTATGCAGGCACAATTTGCAATCTGCAACAGGAATCATCATTCAGCCAGACTTTTGCTACGGCATGCCAAATCATGGTTATGAATTCAACTGATCTTACTGTCCCTCGGTTATCTAAGAAGTGTTTTTCATAAAGTATACAAACAAAAGATTGTGCTACTTTGAGGGAATAGGGGGCAGTTTAGCATTTATATGCATATTCAGCAATTAGTGACTTAGTGCTGCTACTGATGCACAAAAGTAGCAAGGAAGTACTACTTAAAAAAAAAATTTAAATAGATATCAACCTTTTGGAAAAGAAACACAAAATCAGACATCCACCATTTCCATGCTCCCTTGATATTCTTCAAAATGTATTTACTGATCGAGAGCCAAGAGTATTTCAGAAATAAAGTGGTGTAGATTCCAGTCCACCTTCAATCAGAGACATTAACTGGGTGATTTGCAACAATCACCTACTGTTTGCAACAGTCACCTACTCCTCCTACACTGAAATGTTTTCCCATAATTTATGTTTATGTCTCTGTGTTTTTTAAAGCAACAGCTGTTCTGAAATAAGGCTGCCTGACCAGACTATGTAAATTATAGAACAAAATTGGGTAGTAGCAAGGAATTAGTTTTCTGTAACAATTGGCAGTCATCAAGGGTTCTCCTATTTTTTCCAGCCTAGATTTTGTAGCCCTACCAAGAGGCTATCACATCTGACAATTGGGGATCCCAGAAATTGTACTTACTACTTTCATAGAAAAACAGAAAGAATGCAAGTTAGGTTATTTAGCTATTGCATCAAACTTTGAAACTGTTTTCAAAGTAGATTTTGTCTCTTGAAGCCAAGGTTATCAAGGTGTTATGAATTTATAAATGATGTCCTGTAAAAATAGAAAATCAAAAACCCTGGCATGCATATACATCTTATTAGAAACTATACATTCAGCTTCATTAGAAAGTGGTTTGAATCAGTTGTTATCTTGCAATCTTAATAATCTAAATATCTCTATCCCACCATATCCAATAATCTAGACTCAAATACAGAATTTTTTTCTTGCATATAACTAAAATCACATCAAGTGTGTTGACTTATACCCTACATTTCCTGAGAAAACATGGTACGTTTCCTGATTTATGCTCCTATGAATAGACATAAATCTGCACTCTCAAAGTAGTTTAGATCAGAGCCTAATTTTCCATTCAAATACTGAGAAAGAGCAAATTTACCTAATTTTAACAGTATGATTGTTAATTCTATTGGTGTTGAATGCATATTTAAAGACCAGTTCTCTACTTTGCAAGATCTGCAAAAGGGTTTACAATTCAATAACAGTTCACACAGGGAAAAATACATTGTAATTTATAAACATGCTCAGTCATTAGAAATCATTAAGTACTCAGACAATTGGTGCCTTTAATGTGGTGCTTTCTATAATATACAAAGTGGTAGCAGCTCTTCTGTGTGAAGTCTTTTCTAGCTCCACCCTTTAAAACTGGAATTCTGTTTGTATTGAATAGGGGTCTTCCATAGTCTGTGGAGCTTCCTTGATGACTTTGGATGAGTCATTTTCTTTCAGCCCAATCTATTTCATAAGGTGTTGATAAAGCTAGAAGCAATTCCCATGTATACTGTCTTAAATATTTAAATGAAAAAACAAGACCAAATAAAATAATAGCAATAGTAATAGCACTTAAATTTATATACCACTTCATAGTGCTTTATAGCACTTCCTAAGTGGTTTACAAAGTCAGAATATTCCTCCCAATAATCTGGGTCTTTATTCAACCTTGGAAAGATGGAAAGCTGAGTCCACCTTGAGCTGGTCAGAATCGAACTCCTGGTAGTGGGCAGTTAGCCTGAAATTGTAACCACTGCAACACCATGACTCCTGGTAGTGGGCAGAGTTAGCCTGCAATTGTAACCACTGCAACACCATGTCGAACTCAAGGCCCAGGACCGGATCTGGTCCACAGGGTGCTTAGATCTAGCCCACGGGACCGCCCTGGAAACAGTGAAGGACCAGTGAAGGTGCCAGCGAAAATGGAGCTCTGGAAGGCCATGGGTGGCCCGTGGGTTGCAGGAGGCTGTCACAGGTGAAAGCAGAGCTCGCAACCCCAGTTTTGCTGGCAGAGCTCTTGGGCCACAACAGGTGCTCCAAACACAAGTGACATTGAGCTGGCCATGCTCACCTGTCCCCCCAAGGTCAAAGACAACCCTAATGTATCCCCCAATGAAATCAAGTTTGACACCCCTGCTCTAATACATAAGAATAAAATAATAAATAAAATAAATAAAAGGAAATCAATTGGACATCTAGAATAGGACTCAAAGAACAGGAGAAAAGCATCCCTCCAAACAAAATGTTATAAGGCTTTGTTATGTGGCAATGTTTCTAAGTTTCAACAACTTTAACCATGCTGGTTGGGGAATTTTTAAAATTGCCAAGGCTGGAAAACATCATTTCATGGTTTAGACTGATTAAAGATAATATCAAAGCAAAACTTGAGATTCCTGGTTGTCTTTGAACCAGGTTTTCCTAGAAAGAGTGGAGGAAAAACAAGAAACAGGTGAGAACAATCTTGCCTTGAAATAGATATCACCACTTCTGTTGCCCACAATTGGTGATAATGATGTTGATGCCATTTATGTTGCCATGTTTCTATTATTGCCGAACATTATTTTGACTGGAATGAAGGACAAGATGCAAATTTAGTATATTTACAGTTCAATTCACTTCATTAATCCTATAGTTTTTCTGTGGGCTATGAGGATCATTCCAAACTAAGTGCATAAAAGGTCAGCTTGCATAACTTATTCTGGATACTTGAAATTAATCATCTGGTTTCCTCCTTAAATTTCTTCCTTTCTTGTCCCACATGCTTTCGAGATTCCAGGCATTCCTACTGTCTCCCCTTCTCCACCAAAGCATGTTTCAGTCTTTCAACATACTGTATTTAATTTGCATGGCTAGAATTTACATATTCCCAGAAGTGCTTTTTCCAGTGAAAATATTGCTCTTTTCCAGCAGTTGGTTGACAGAGGTCCAGGGAGACTTGGTTTAACTCTCTACTTACCTTATTCTCCTTACCCCTTAAATCACATGTACTTATTTTCAACCATATAAAGTTTTTTAACAAAATAATCAAGGACACAAAAATCTCTAGGCACCTAAAATTTTGAAGTCATGCAATTCACCCCTAGTATTACATTGATCACCATATATATTAAGCAATAATCTGCAGTGAAACCAGGGAATTCTAACAAGGAAGGTAGGTAAGCAATAGAAAGTTTAAAACAATAGACAGGTTTAAATAAGATGCAACAACATCCAATTCCTAGGTAACAGAATAAAATCCACAATGGCTGATTTAGAAGCAAACTGTTTTAATATTCTTGGACACTAGAATTGATGCTCAAGTTCTTAGATTTTCTTGTCTTTATATCCTGAACAGATCATCCTTTAAAATGGAGAATCTGTGGACTTCTGAATGTGTTTGAATTACAGGTTTCATCAACTCTCTCATGCTGGCTAAGACAATTGAAGTTGTGCTCAAGCAACATCTAGAAGGATACACATCCCGCCTATGGTTTGCCTAGTCAATCATCATCATTTTCTTTGTAATTACAAAATTGGCTACAAACTACTTCAATAATTTATTATATACACAGAATTCAACACTACAAGCAATAATTTTCCTGGACAAATGTTCATAAAGCATCTATATACTGTGATTAATTGTTCATTCCCTTCAACCTGAACATTTCTTTATAGCAAGTAAAACCTGTAATACTTCTCCATATAGAAAAGGTGTTATCCACAGCTAATAATTTAGTATTCAGCACTTCCAGATGTATATAGCAACTGGGTTGGTTTCTGTTTGGCAGATATTATCTCTTAATAGATAGCACTGTCAGTTTTGATAATAACCATCTGCAGTTTAGCCAGTCCATTCTATCCTTTGCTCTGGAAAAGGTAATGTGTGCCATTAATTTTAATTGTTCTAATTATATATTTAGGATACAAGTTTCTACATGCAAATCCTTGCATGCAGTATCTTATGTTCAGCCTATTTCTTCACAAAAGAACTGGGTCCTATTGAAGCACGTCAATACATTTCCTAAATTCATGTGTTTAGCCAAATATCGAACAATTGTTTTGAATGAAGGTATAATTAACATACACTTGCAACAATTTCTCTTTTTACTTGCTTGCTATTTTTTCTGAAAAATATATTTTTAACTGACAAAATCATTGTGATTTCCCAAATAGATGGCATACTAAAAAGGCCCTATGTTTCCTTATTTAAAATATTGAGGTTGCACATTTTAACAGTGTTAAGAGCAGGAAGCTTTTGTGAGACTTGTCTCTCAAATGTGAGACTTGTCACCAGAGTGTCACATCAATGACAATATCTCATTACACACCCAAAAAGTAGTTAGCCTACTCAGCATTGCTCAAGTATTACCAGTACAAATTCCTCTTTTCAGCTATCAATATACTCAGGACACCCTTCAGATTGCTACAGAAATATTCTGAAAAGCAGCATATTTTTGAAATGATAATGGTAGATATATATTGAATCCAAAGTTTTTATCAGAATGGGCCAACCAGAAACTTGTGAGAGAATTCAGCCTCAAAGCACAGGTAATTCGGAGAAAATTAAAGGAAGACCTTTAAAAACAAAAAAAGTTTAAAAAAAACAAAGTAAAAAAGACCTTGACTTTGTGTCAGAATGGTCAAACAATTGGCAACTTCAAATCTCAACCAACAAATGCTCTGTCTTACACATTGGCAAAAAAGAATCAGAACACAAAATACAAGCTGAGTGGACATGACCTTGTAGACGACCCTCACTCTGTCAAAGACCTTGGAGTACTCATATCTAATGATCTAAGTGCCAAAGCCCACTGTAACAACATCACCAAAAAGGCATTGAGGGTTGTAAACCTAAACTTGTGTAGCTTCTTCTCCGGTAACATTACACTACTATCCAGAGCATATAAAACATTTGTTAGACCAATTCTCGAATACAGCTCATCTGTCTGGAACCACCACTGCATATCGGACATTAATACAATTGAGCGTGTCCAGAGATATTTCACAAGAAGAGTCCTCCAGTCCACTATTCGCAACAAAATAGCTTATGCCGCCAGACTTGAAATTTTGGGCTTAGACAATTTAGAACTATGCCGCCTTCTGTATGGCCTTCTGTATGACCTAAGCATAGTTCATAAGATTACCTGCTACAATGTCCTACCTGTCAATGACTACTTCAACTTCAACCACAACAACAATCAAGCACACAATAGATACAAACTTAAAATAAACCGTTCCAAACTCAATTGCAGAGAATACGACTTCAGTAAGAGTGGTCAATGCCTGGAATACACTATCTGACTCTGTGGTTTCATCCCCAAACCCCAAGAATTTTAACCTTAGACTGTTTACTATTGACCTCACCCCATTCCTATGAGGTCTGTAAGGGGCATACACAAGCGCATGATCGTGCCTACCAAATCTGTTAATTACTTTTAGTGTACCTGGATCAGTGTTTCTCAAAACTCCGGCTGGGGAATTCTGAGAGTTGAAGTTCACACGTCTTAAAAGTTAATGAGATTGAGAAACACCCAGAGAGAAAGAGAAAGGGATGGAGAGACTTTGTACCGACTTGACTCTTTTCTGTGCAAAGAAACCCACTCAAGAAATCATATAATGGTCACAACGTGGGCACTGTGGCTTGAGTAAACCCTGGTTAAGCAAGTCCTAACTCCGGCGTTTTGTCCCAGACAAGAAGGAAAAAGGGGCAACTTCATGCCGGTGGAGTGACAGGATGATGGAAGAAGCCCAGAGCGCAGCATCCCGGGGACAACTGCGCGCGGACCCTGGCGCTTGGCCACTCCCCTCAAGTGGCTGGAGGTCCGGCGGTCACATGGGCCAAAGTGGATTGAACTGCGAGCGCTGCCCGCTTGAAGACCTTTAAAGTTCAGCTCCATTTCCGCGGGAAATTCTGCTTCTCCGCCAGAAATGCCTAACTTTGCAAGGTAAAAGAGAGAGAAAGAGAGAGAGGAGGGAAGCTTTGTTATCTGTTTGAACCTCCGCTTTCTGTTGAGTTTTATTTTCCTTTTTGTTGTTGTTGTTGCAATAACCATTGCAAGCCTTAAAAACCCTCCCTCTCGGAAGACCCGCTTGCAGCAACAGAGGATTGACTCTTCAGACCCCTGAGCCCGACCTGCCCATTTTCTTTCGCACTTTTATCTTTTATAAGTCTCCCCTTTTTTTTTTTTAGCCTTTCTTCTCCGCCTTTCCTCGTTCTCCGCCCTTTGATTCGAAAGTCCGCCTGTCAGTCAGCCGCTCGACTTTTTCCCTCTTCCCCACCTTCCTGATGGAGTGTTGGCGCCCCGCCTTCTTCCTCTGCTTTTGTCCAGCCTTTTTGAAGGAGGCTCCGATTGGATCGATGACGTGCTTGTCCTGCCGCAGGTCCAATCGCAGCCGGCTTGCTTGCCAACGAGTGAGCCGGGAACTTGCAAGTAAGTGTGCGACTGTAAGGAAAGGGGAGCGCAGGAGCTTTTAGGGAGAGCCGGGGTGGAGGATCGGGAGGGTCGTGGGAATGCGCCCTGGCTTTCATAGACTAGGCGAGCAGCCAGGATTGGCTCCGAATGTGCGGGAGAGAATCACCAGGGGGGACTTGCTGGGAATGGAGGGGATTGGGAAGAGGGCGGGTGTACCCCAGAGTTGACATTTCTAAAATATATTTTCCAAAAAACGCGCAGGAATTCCAGATTTCACTGCCCCGTGGGACAGAAGAGGAGGCTTGTCATCACGGACCCAGCCTGGGCAGCTAACGGTCCGGGCTGGGTGGTTTTATCAAGAGTGCCTGCCATCCTCTGCATCTCGTTCAGAAGCAGGATTTTGAAAGGAAGAGATTTTGGGTTCCTGATCTCTTTGCTTCTCTGATTTTTGCCACGCACGATTTGCAAACCTCCCAACTTCTACTTAAGGAAATTCACTTCTAGATTGGTGGGAACCCGAGTGGAAGTAACCAGGGGTTACTAAGGGAACTCAAATAACTATAGACTAGGTTGCTGAAGCTTGTGTCAGCTCCAGTCAACATAGTCCCTTTGACTAGGTAGTGGGAGCATAACTGGGGAGCACCAGTTTATAGAAAGTTGAACAAAAGCAGGGTTTTTAATGTGAATGCATTTGTCTGTCTGTCTATTTGTCTATCATCTCTCATATTAATACATACACATAATCATGTCAGAGACAGAGAGCAAAATATTTTTGATACAACAGGCCTAATTCTTTTTTTAATAATGTATGAATGGAAAATTTGAGTCCCCAACTCAAACTTTAAAACTAGAATTACTTGTGGTTTGGCTATATTATATCAATGCCTCAAGTAGGCATTTAATTAGTTGTAGTGTTTTGAGGCAGTTGCTTTTTCAGAGTTTATTATCTTGTTAATTATCTACATTAATTCTTTTAAAATTCAGATGCCTGCAGGCAAAGCTGGGTGAAGACAATGATGTCATCATGCGGTGTTGTTTTTTGCTGAATCTAATAACTGAACTTAAACATATTTACATGAAGATAAAATTGCAATGATTGCAATGGCAGTTCCTAAACACATTGACTTGGAAGAATAATAATCAACTTACTTGATTTAAGAATAACTTTTGAATTATATACAATATCAAATATAAATACTAGGTGAATACAATTATCTTATAAATAAAGTCAAATTGCATCACTGTATTTCTTTTTCAGTTCAGGAAAAAACTTCAGGCTTATTCATAGTTACTCCAAACTGTTGAATTGTAGATTTTTAATGTGTGTAGTTCCCTTTGGATTCAAGTAGTGAAGAGACTATAGAAGCTAGCTCCACAGAGCCCAAAATGATTCTTCTATTAAATGTGATGCATATATGTTGTTTAAAACAAATTTCTGAGTGTGCATTTCTTTGAAAGCAGCATATTAAACATACAGTGTAAAGTGGTATTATGTTTATACAGTCAGGCCTACCAAGCAAGGAACCCCAGATTAATTGGTAAATTTTGCTGTATTTGTAGAATGTTAATGTTTGGCTTTCCTTTTGACAGCAAGGGCATAAAGAAGAGAATGGCTGACGATTATAATTTATTAAAAAGTCTGCAGAATAACTTGCAAGAACTGAACCACCTCCGGGCAAAATACTTAACATCAAGGAAAGGTCTAACATCTGTTGGGATTAAGTCGTTATTTTATGATCAACAGCAACTTCCAGGGGAGAATATGAACATCCAGTCATTTGCTCCTAAGAAGAGTATTCGCCATCGTAATCCATATTGGCCTGATGAAGAAATACGGACCTTCATTGAGATCTGGGGTGATGACCCAGTCCAAGCCTCACTGGCCACCAACTTTCGCAATGAGGCACAGTATGAGTGGATCTCTGATAGGATGCGAGAATATGGCTATGACCGAGATATGAAGCAGTGTCGCTTGCGTGCCAAGGAGCTTCGGCGAGGATACAAGGCAATTGTTTGTGGAAATAACTCTTCTGTGAGTGGTCAACGTGCCTTGCCATTTTATGATTCCTTGAACAGTTTCCTGTGCATGCACAAGGGTCTTGTGGTGTCCAAAGTTTCTCTATCTATAGATAGGAGGAAGCGTGAAGTCCAAAAATTGAGCTTGGAGGAAGAAAAAAATGAAAAGCTAAGTGTTGTCTTGGTTTCTGATGATGATGAAGCGTCCATCCCAGAACCTACAGATGACTCCAATGGCTATTTTCAAGATGCACGGATGGATTCCGAACCTGCACATGCCCAGTCTCCAGGTGATGAATGGGAACCGCATGGAGAAGATGGCCTTCTTGCGGGAGATGTGGCTTCACCTGGTTTACCTAATACAAGAGGAGATGGTCATTCCATCAGTTCAGGTGAACATTAGGAGTTACCACCAATTTCAGAAAGATGGCTAAATTAGGGGAAGCTGTGCTTAAATTCTTTAAAGTGGGTAGGGAAATACTATCATTTAATGTTGCATAAAATTCACTGACCTAAGTGCAGAAGTTTTGATATTGCATACTTATTGAAATGTTTGTACCTGTGCAGAGGTTGTTTCTTTTCCTAATTTGATTTGCCCCAAGTTTAAATGTTAATGAATTCTAAATGTGGGTTGTGTTTGATCACTTGATGACTTCTATTTCTTTCAACGTAGGCCCATCCGGCACTTTTTCCAGGGCATCCCTGGTTGATGCTGACAGAATAAGCAACAACCACTGGAATAGGAAACAGAGGAGACAAACTGAAACTGCTTCAGACATAGTAGATGCCATTTCCCAAGTGGGTGACAGACTGGTAAATGCTCTGTCTGATTTGCACTCAAAACACAGCGAAACCTCTGAACTTGCACAGAGTAGAGCACGTGATTCCCATAAAGAGGAATTTACCACACTTGCCAATCACGTAAATCAGGCCGCTCAAAACGTGGACAAACTGATTGCTCTCATGGAGACGTCTACCAGGAGGATAGCAGATGCCATGGACAGACAGACAGTTGCCTTGGAGAATCTGGCACAATTGTTTGCTGCAAGAGCACCAGCAATTTCAGTTCCCTTGGCATCCCAGGAGCAGTCTATGATGGTGTCTTCTCCCAGAATTTGTGTATCGGCCCCATCACACCCAGCAGAATTATACAATACTGTGAACACTTTAACAGGAAATCGCACTTTTAATCAGAAAGCACATGATTTGCTTGCTGAAGACTGTCAATCAGTGGCAAAGAAAATAAAAACGGAAGAAGATTTAATATAATTTGTTCAGAAACCCTCCGATATTCTGTTCTCTCATACAATGAACATTCGTCCTTATTCGCTCATTTTTTCAAAGGCAGTTAGGGGGAAAATCAAGAAAGTGGATGGTATAAGAAATATTGTGGCTTGTTTATTTTTTTTAATAAAAAATATTTGTAGCTAGAGCAATATATTTGTAGGTGGATTTATATATAGTTTGGAAGGATGAGTGTTGCCCATTGTGATGAAATTGTACAGTTCATTGGCATTCCATTCTGTTAGTTTGATTTCTGTTCTGCTACTTAAATATGCAACAGGCTGTTGTCCTGCGCACACTTACTTGGACATAAGATATGTAGGTTTTATTTCAGATTGTGATTGTGGTCAGGATGCTGGCTTTGGATCTGAAGAACATATTCAGAATTTAAGCACAGCCATGAACATAGGATGGCTTTTAGTAGATTCTACTAAGACACAATTTTTTTGATCTCTAGAGATGGATAATACAAATGGCCTACATCATTTGGTGATTCAAAGAGAAACCGTTTTTTAAAAGTTGTGAATCATTATGCACATTTTCACTGGCATAGAAGACAAGAGTAGAGAACTCTTTGTGTGTTATATAAATCATGTTATTAAATCAATAAGATATACTACTACTATTAGGCTAGTTTTTCTCCCTAATTTCACTGAAGCCATGGGCCAGATAAATCAATTGGCAGCACAAAATTTTTCCCCATTTTTTTTTTACATGCACTTTTCAATAGGGCTGCTTTTGAAAGATTGCAAGCTGAGCTCCTCAAAGCCATGTCTATGCCTCTTGCACTTAGAAGCTGAAATGAAGCCAAATGCATTGGAAAAGGAAGCATAGGGAATTTCTCAATTAAAGCCACTTCACTGTAGTCCCATGAGTTCTATGCGATTGAAACTCTTGTCCTGTTTTAAAGATGAGAAAACACAGTCTCATTAATTGCTGGGACACCAGCTCCCATCAGCAGCAGCCATGCCATGGCAGGGGCTGTTGAGAGATGCATCCACAAGCATTTGAGGAACCAGCTAACTTTCTCACCTCTGGACTGAATTCAGCATTTGTTTCTAATGGCAGCAAGCTAGGTGTCTTGGGCAAATCACTAGAAATGTCAAACATCTGACTGCTGTGGTGGATATAAAAAATCTATACACCCCTGTTAAAATGCCAGGTTTTTTGAGATGTAAAAAAAGTCAGACCAAGATAAATCACTTGAGAAATTTTTTTTTGATATAACATGTAAGTTGTACAATTCAATTGAAAAGGAAACAAATCTTTGGGGGGGGGGGTTTGTGGAATAACAAAAAACTACCAATGAGGTGATTGCATAAGTGCGTGAACCTGACATTTTAATGGACGTGTAGACTTTTCACAGTGCTGCTTCACCTAATTATTGCAGAGCCTCTTCATTTTTTGGGAGAGAACCATATTGTGATTAAGTGAAATAAATAAATTTAATCTACCCGTGTTTCCCCAAAAATAAGACAGGGTCTTATTTTCTTTTGGACCCCGAAATAAGCGCTTGGCCTTATTTTCGGGGAAGTCTTATTATTTTTGAGGTGCAGGAGGCAGTGAGTGTGGTCACCTCATGGGTGCTGTTCTGTTTTGGGGAGGGCTTATTTTCGGAGGATGGCTTATTTTAGCGCATGCACTCAAAAGCCTGATTGGACTTATTATCAGAGGAGGTCTTATTTTCAGGGAAACAGGGTATCATCCTTTAGACAAGGGAGCCATGTTTAGTACATTAACATTGTGATTAACCCAGGGTAGGTAAGCAAGTTCTTTTGAGATATTTTGGGTTACATCCACTGTTTTTTGCTTTGGATTTTGTTAGTTAGGGCTAATGGGAATCAGGCCAACAACATCTGGAGGACACAAGGTTGACTATCCCTGACTTTCCTCATAAATGGTAAAGTGATTAAAAGCTGTTGTTTTTTTCTGAATTTGAAAAACTCAGAAAAAATTATACTTAATTTTTTTACCAAGTGACAAGATTATCAAGGTCTAATTAGTATCATTGTTTTTTCAGACAAATAATCCAAGTAAAGTTCTCTTTGCTTTTGTTGTTCCTTTTTCAAATATGATGCCAAAATTGCTTTCAGAGATTTGGCTCTTTTTTGAGGAATATAATGCAGTCCACTTCCTTTTCCTTCTACAGGAATTTGGTTATATGCTATTCCTCTATGTCTGCTCCCCTGTGCGCTCCCGACCCAAAAAAAAAAAAGCAGCTATTTAGCAGTAATATGATAATTAGATTTAAGAATAATTGTCCACTGATGGAATATTTTTTCTCGTCAGCCTGTTTCCTGATGGGGATGGAGAAGATCATGGATTTTGTCCAAATATGCCTCTCAGCAGAGTGCATCTTCATTTTTCCTCTGGCATTGGGATCTCTTTTTGAAAGTCTAGTTATCGTATGTGAAGGAACACCTTCAAATGTAATCCAAACATGAATTCTGTAAGACAATAAAGATTAAATACATTCATTTTAATACAACCATTCCAAAGCTTCTACTTAAATGTTGTTTCGAATCTCTTTGAGCAGGCCATTTTTGTTGCATTTCAGGTGTGTGCAGATTATTTACTCTAGGATCATAGTTGACCTTTAATTGGCATGCTGAGAGTTGCTCTTGAAGAAGTGACGAGAACAAGGGAAAGAAAACAAGTCCCTTAAGCTATAGTAAAACGAAGTGGGTATACATTGGATATGATTACATGCATTCTTTTCCTCTGTCATCTTAAAAATCACAATTTGGTAGCAATTTTGGGAGGCAGGATTGTTGCAGGGTTGCATGTGGTTCTGGGATTTGGGATTGTGTACTTTTGATTAGAGAAAAGTTGGAGTTATTGCAAAGGTTGCAATATAGTGTAGAATGTTTTTCCAACTGGTTGTTTCCATCCTTTGTCCTCCAGGTATTTCCCTCAAGACTTATTTAGTATCATGTGATGAAAGGCTGATATTTGATATCTTGTTTGGCAAGGCAGGGGGGAAAGAGACTGGTTTTTGTTTTGTTTTTTGGAGCAGTGTTTGTCTTATAATTTGTACTTCTGGAAATATTAGGTTACCCTTCCAAACATGATGATTTCTCTCTTGTATTTGTCATTGGTTTCATGTTTACTATAATCTTGTTGGCACTGACTACTTGAATGTATTATTGGCAAGAGTAAGAGCTATGGGGTGGAGGTGTTTCCTGGTAGAAAAGAGAAAAGAATATAGCATGTATATAGAAAATAATATTTGTGTGTGTGTGTATCGCGCACGCACTATAATTGTCACTTGGGAATGGCAGAAGACAAGAAATTAGGAGAAGATTAGCAATGCATTTCAAATATATAGCAATAGCACTTAAACTTATATACTGCTTTACAGTGCTTTTACAGCCCTCTCTAAGCAGTTTACAGAGTCAGCATATTGCCCCCAATAATTTGGGTCCTCAGTTTACCCACCTGGGAAGGATTGAAGGCTGAGTCAGCCTTGAACCTGGTGAGACTTGAATTGCCAAATTGCAGGCAGCCTGCAGGCAGCAGAAGTAGCCTGCAGTACTGCGCCACCATGGCTCGGTCATAAATATACAAATACATTGCACACAGTCACTTCTATTTTAAAAGTTATGTCTTTTTTCTCCTCAAATGCCTGTTCGTAACCAGGATGTGACATCTATTACATAAACTCAGGGTTATACATTTCCTATATATTTATATAATAGTTTTCTATTTAACTTTCGGTAGCTTTCACCATTTTTGTATGGCTGATCTTACCAGTAAAGTTGAATAGTAAAAATTGAAATAAAGTAGCAAATGATAGTTTATTAAGGTCAGATCATATGTTCATTCCAAAATAAGCTATTTAGATAATTTGAGTTTTGTTTCACATATAGACCTAATGTTTTGTAGGACTGTGATTTCTAGTCTGGAACAGGTTACTTAAAACATGTATACAGAAATGAGTTGAGGAGAATCATTTGAAAACAATTCCATTGCAATTGATGTTGCTTTTCTCTTTGATTTATCAAGAGAAAAAGAGCAGTGATTGATCTAAATACCATTTGTGAAGCCAGCCTAGGGATTTCAATTAAATCTCATAAAAAGTAATGCTTCTAATGGAAGTAATAACATTTAAGTTTGTTTATATTTGGTATATAAGTGCAATTAAATCTACACATAATTCCCAAAGACAGCAGCATGATTTTGTGCAAGTAATAATCTACATTAAAGGGCCTAAATTAACATATTCCTAATAAGTGTTAAGATGTTATTTCATAGCAGTTTATCAGAACATTGATTCAGTTCCATTTCTAATAGCAAGGGTTAATGTTAATTAAATTTGAAAGCTTAAAAACCTTTTATCAGAACAACCTTTAAATATAATTCAAAAATGACTATTTTAATCCGTGTAGACTGTCAAGGTATATGCGAAGCAGACATGGTAATTACAACTTTCCCTGCTGCAACATTCTTCCATTTTTTACATCAAATTTACTTTGCAATCATTGTAATATGCAGTTAGGCCAGTTCATCTTTAATGACTCAAGTCATGGCATTTCTGTAGGTCTCTGGAAAGTATTTCTGTAGTTTTATGATTTGGGTGTCTGGGGTTGGAAGCTTTCTCAAGAGTCCTTTTGCTATGCCAATATTGAAAAATTTTGTTTCCAATATTGACAAACAGATGGGCATATTCTTCTCCTAGCCTCTTCAATTCACTGATCTCCTCTTCCTCCTCCAACATAGAAGAGAAAAGGTGATGTAAATGTTGAAATGGGCAGGAGGATTCTGCATCTTGTACCTTTTCCCCTACCTGATTGTTGTCTCCACTTATGTATTGCACAAGATTTAAAGCAATTCAGGCAAATACAAGGTAAGGATGTCAATCCTCTATGTCATCCTGCCAGATTTTTAATTTCCTGGCTTGACCTGGCTGTCCCAGGCTTTCTCTCATATATGAAGTATAGAAAGAAGAGTTGTTTTGCTAAGCCAAGAGTGTGTGCAGCAGGTTTTTCTTCATTTTACTAACATTTGTTCTACCAAAACCAATAATCTCTGCCAAAATAAAAAAGTAAATTTGCAGATAATATTTAAAATTTTGGAATGAAAAGAAATTGTTGTTCCTGGTTATATTTATGGTTAGGTTTAGGTATAGACCAGGGCCTCCCAACCTTTTGGGCACCAGGGACCGGTTTCATGGAAAGAGGTTTTTCCGCAGACTGGAGGGGGCGTGGTTTCATGTGCTGGCCACATCCCATAGATGAGCCTTCGCTTGCTTGCTTGCTTGCATGGCCCAATTTCTGGCATACCGAACCAGGGGTTAGGGACCCCTGGTGTGGACCACAAAGATTTAGAAGGATATATTTATTTTTAAATTGTTTTTAAAGATAGCTCTTACTGGCCTGGCTAGAATAAACATGCTCTTCCAGGATGGCCTGCGCCCCAGAGTGTAACTGATTGACAGGTTGTGCTTTATCCAAAACACTAAGTCAGCCTCTCTCCTCACATAACTACTCATATAGGTCAAATGGTTCAAGAAAAGCTAGAATTAACACACACACACACACACACACACAGATTTAAGCTTAAAAATTCAAGAACATTGCTAGAGACAGAACAATTTTAGTTTTTCTCTATCTCTTTGCAGCCAGTTATTGCCAGATTTTGCACCCCCAGAGGTTCTCAATGTATTCTCAAGCTGAAAAGCCCTCGCCTGTTTTGGTTGAATCCAGAATAGGACATCGTTTCAAGTTTTCCTTCATGTAGAATTCAGCTAGTCCAAACTAGGAACAGATAGAGCATAACTATTGGTGCGTTACTCTTGTTACACATCCACAATCCTACAATGTTGAAGAAGATCCAAAATTCACAAGCCTTCAGTCAAATTTAGCCTTTCAGTAGTGTATTTGGGGGTTTGTACTCCAACTTTTTTTTAGGGTTAGGGCAGACAAAGTGGATAAGGTCAGTCCAAAAAAAGTAAATGTGGGACGATTTTAAAGTATTATAGCTTCTGTTGCGTCTGATATCTTAAGTTTCCCCCCCTCTTTTTAACATTAAAATTTTTGTGACAGTTTTGGGAGGAGTGCTTGAGACTACATTCAGGTTTTCCAGTGTCCGTTTCATAAACCAATTCACGTTATTGTTGACTTCTGATGACCTTATGAATATGTTCATGAAGTTCTCTTGTGAACAATATAAAAAGTGGTTTGCCATTCCATGTTTGGATTTTTAAAAATTTTCAGTCTACATATGCTTTGCTGACAAGATCTGCCTGGACTCTAAGCCTAAACAAGATCATCCAGTACTATCTGCTGAGATGGTTTACTGTGTTAATAATGAAATAGATTACATAGTTGTTTTCTGGCACACATTATTGAAAAATAAGGATTATCTACATATCTACCTAGATGCAAAGTGTTAGTCCAGTAACCTGATGATCATGAGACAAACTATGGAAGAACACATAGTTGACTAAACCTAACACCATACATGTCAAACATCATTAAATGTACACAGTAATTGTTTAACACATGGCTAATGATACCTTAATTAAAATGTCATGTAGAACATTTGTTTTGCAAACATGTTTAATAAAAGAGATCATGCAAAAATGAACAAGAAGATGTTCCATTCCAGACTAGCAAATAATCATGATGGGCAAAGAACAGCTGGGAGGACATGAAAATGAGACCAAAGGATCAGTTCCCAAACTACTCATTCTAATCTATGTAGGCATTGTAGAAGACCATTATCGGATAATAATGTTCCTGAGTTGAGAGGGAAACAATCTGTCCTATTGTCTCCTTTCCAAAAATGAAGTAAAATTTGTACATAACATCTCAATTTTCTTAGTCCAAGCTCTGTACATTGTTCTGCCGAATAATGTAAGACAAGAGGGAGGGACCAGAGCATCCAGCTGTTCCTTCTTCCATTTCTCTCCAACGATGATAAAGTTTTCTTTTTGCAGCTGTTGTACAGTCTGGGGGGGGGAAATATATTTAAGGAACTTCAGAAAGAATCTATATTTGTACCCCTGCATTCTCCAAAGCATCTTTGAGGTTCTCCACAATCATCTACTATCAAAAGTAGGGATGTTGAGTAATATGATTTTAAAATGATGTTGTCTACCAAAAGCCCTTGGCATGATTGAACTAGCATAATTACATAATTGTAATCGGGTGACATCTAATAATTATAAATCCAATATTAAGTATTTGAAATCAGGGTGGGAATCTGAAATCTCCAGATTTTGCTGAACAACTGCTATCTCATTGCTGTGGATGCTAGATGAGGCTGTTAGGACTTATGGTTTAGCGTCTGCCAGAAGACTGCACATATATTCAAACAATTTCAACATTTTTCTTTGGCACAGGTAGCCCTCGATGTTTGGCCACATATTTATCCAAAATTTCTGCTGCTAAATGAGACAATTCAGAGAGTTTTGACCCATTTTATAACCTTTCTTGCCACAATTGTTAAGTGAATCACTGCAGCTGTTAAGTTAGTAAGATGGTTGTCAGGTAAATCTGACTTCAAATGGTCACTAAATGTATTCAATCTGTATTCATCCAGCACCCTTTAAGTCTGGATCCTCTCATTTGTTCTTTTGACAGTACACACTTCTTAAGTATCTCATTCCTTTTGTTAATAACATTTTTAATTGAATTTTAAAATGACAGAGATTAAAAAAAACTGAAATAAACTAAAAAGAATATTAACAATAACAAAAGATAAAATGCAAAAAGAAAAAAGGAGGAAAAGAAAAGGGTGCTTTCTAAATAATATGGACAGAAATAACTTCCCCCTTTGTCAAGACAAATATAAACATTTTCAATAGCTTAACAGCTTCTCTAATATTCCAACCATAACTTTCTTCATCCCATATCTCATTTTATCTACTGACAAATAATAAAACATCATCTTTCAAATTTAATCAGAAATGTTCATTAACAGCTACCAGAAATAATCATATAGACATTTTAACTTTTAACTTTCATTATTATCTCCCATAGTTTATATAATACTTTGTTATTTTCTCTAAAACTCTTTTTCCCATGTCTCTCATATCTATAAACAAATCTTTAAAACTTCATCATTCAAACTTAATCAAGAAAAATTCCATTAGGAACTACTGGAAACAACAAATAGAAAATATTAATCTTTAATCCCTTCAAATGATGCAAAAAAAGTTTCACCTTCTCTTCATCTATTCTAATTATAATATCATATCTTATCACTGTTTCTAAAAAGACAACAAAACACTCTTCTTCCCATAAACAAATATTTAAAGTGTCATAATTCAGTCCTAGTCAAGAAAAACCCATTAAAAGCTGTTAGAAAAGAGGGGATTATATACACTTTAACTTTGATCAAATCGGCCCACTTTGTAAACTTAATTTTAGTTTTAAGAGATTTAATTATTCCCTTTAAGTAATGCCTCAAAAGCTGATCCTTTTCCTTTCATTTGTTTTACTCATGAATTTCTTCATAGGTATAACACATCTCTTTTGTAAATCCAAAGTAAGAAAATTAGCCAACCTACTTTTCTGAATTAAGATCCACATATCCCAATATTTCTTCTGGTTTATTATCTGTGTGTGTCTTTTAACTCTGGAAGTTTTGACAAGTTTCATTTGTTGATGTTGTATAACCCTGATGGTGAACCTGTGGGGCACGCGCCATAACCAGCTGCTCTTCCGAGTTCTGTTTGCACATGCACAATGGACTGGCGCGCATGTGTGAGACCGAACCTGGAAGAGCAGCTGGCTGCTGCGTGCATGCACACCGGCCAACTGCTTTCTTCCAGGTTTCTGCGCTCTAGCACGCATGCTCCAGTTTCTGCACTCAATGCCAAAAAGGTTAATAATCACTATTGTATAACATCTTTGCCAATATCATTCTTACATGCTGTTAGTTTTAAATTCATATCCTCTTCTATCTCTTTATTTAAGGCCATTTTTATTGTATCAGTCTAAAGCAGGGGTGTCAAACTCGTATTATCATGGCATCGTTCCATGATGTATCAGGACTTTTTTGCTAAACTGGGCATGGGTGTGGCCATCGTGTAATGCACCCGGCCAGTGGGCCAGGAGTTTGACACCCCTAATCTAAAGAGTAAGTTCTGAGTATGTTGTTACCAAATATTCTTAAATTCTTTCAGTTAAAATATTTCCTCCATTCTCTCTTAGTGAGAGTTCTCCTTTAATTATAATCTTTAGTTCTTTCTGAATGTAACTAGGCTTCAAGGCCTCCTTTTATATGCCTTTCTTTGATCAGAACATTTTCCAGAAAGAGATTTCTTACACTTAAATTCAGTTCTTCATATATTTTAATAGAATTTTAAACAAACAATAAATATTCTTATAACTGTTTCAAAGTTTTGTTTTCAATCAACCCAATCCCCAAGTCCAGAAAATATTTCCAAAATCAACATACTAATTGTCCTTTCACTACTTCTTTCTAAATAAAAAAAGTTTTTTAAATACATAAACCTTCTTTTGCTGTGTTTTTTTTAAATCACCAAGTGTGCTAAAACTTATCTTTCTGAAGGTTCTTAGTGTCCAAAAGGCAATTTACAAGCCATTTCCAATAAAAGTGATTAAGTGATGGTCGAACCTAGTGTCCTTATTCTGACTGCGACTTGGGCAAAACTCTTCCTCCCAACTCTGGAGAAGCCTAGTTTATGATCCCATCATGGGAAACATCTGTAAGGAGTTCTTGGGCAACCCCATTTCCTGTCCTTCTATGGAGAGGTATTCAGAGAGCCAGTTTTAGGTGTCTCCTTCCCACTGCCTTCAACTTACCTGCAGGTTTCTCCTCACAAACCTTCTCATTTCCCTATAACTGAGAAAGCATACTTTTCTTTGTATTTTTAAATACTTTAAATAGGACGGAAAGGTTAGGTTTAATAAGTAGCATCTAGACAAAGAAATGGGATATGGGAAAAAGATCATTTATTGTATTTTAAGAAAAGGTGATAAGTTACTACATTTGTTTATACTTGGGATGAAGGTGGAAGTCATTTACCGTATTTTTCTGAATATAAGATGCACCTTTTCTCCCCCTAATTGGGGCTGATAATTCAGGTGCGTCTTATACTCTGAATGTAACTTTTTCAAAGCTTTTTTTCAGACCTAACGAGGTGAGTGAAGAGTGAAGCAATCTTTGCAGCCTTTCATTGCTACTC
>JANHFT010002055.1:45325-63142 GCA_032467955.1 Pseudoxenodon macrops
GTCCTAATTAGGGGAGAAAATAATGTGCTGAAGCTGACCAGACTAAGGATGCTAGCCAAATGAATATCTGGTAGGCAGATTTCCCCCCCCCTATTTTCCTCCCCAAAAACTCAGGTGCGTCTTATACTCCGGAAAATACGGTATTTATATATTTCTTTTCTTTTTCTTTATTGTATTCTTACAGAAAAGGAAAAAACTTTATCAGCTGCTGGTTGAAGATTGTCAGCACTTCTGTGGAAGTGGTGGAGTGGGTTCAGAGGTGGGTTTCTGCTGGTTCGGACTGGTTCGCTAGAACCAGTAGTGGGAATTTCCACCCGCTCACCGAACCAGCAGCTACGGCTGGCTGACACCCCCCCGAACCGGTCCTCCGGCCGAAAATCGCCCCAAAAACAACCCTCTGCGCATGCGCAAAGCCTTCTTTGCATGCACAGAGGGTTTTCACCTGGAAGTGACTAGAGCACATGCATGCACACTTCTAGCGTGACTCCGAACCGGTAGGGAAGGTAAGTAGAACCCACCCCTTGGTGGGTTGACTCTGTTTCCCCCTTTGAGGTTGTCTGCTGTTGGTTTGCTGAATCCAAACCTGTTCTTCCTTCACCATCAGTCACCTGTTAAGCCTGTTAAGGCTGCAATCTCCCATACAAACCAAGTCTTCCTCCAACACACATTTTCAATCAAGTACTATCAGTGTTTTTTCTTTTATAATTCTAAACCAGTTGTGGTCCGGTGCTCTTCAGGCTTCCTTAAAGTCTCAAGGGAGAAAACGAAGAGGAGGAAGAGCTCATACTGGCTACTATAAGATTTTCTTTCCACATGGATGGACTTTATTTCTTTCTAATGCCCTCTTCCCTTTTTTTTTTTTTTTTGGATCTTCATTCAACCTCTAGTTAACTTCTGCTGCTGTTTTTCATTCTCCAAGGTCAGCTCTGTAGTTTTCTACCGCAACCTAAACCTCTCCTCGTTGCTCTGCTGCCATCGCAAACTCTTTCTCTCCATGAGGGATCGCAACAAATAAACCGTTCTTTCTATTCTTTATTTGCAAGATGGTAAGAGCACTTCACAATGAAATATTTCTTCCAGTGTTTATCATCTTTTTCTTCCCGAGAACGTCTCTGGGGAATAAAAATGACTGCAGGCTGAAGTGGGTACTGAAAAACAAATTAAAGTTTCTGTGTTTGAGTAGATCCTTGGCAGCAATAATGTATTTGCATATCCCTATATTGTTTAGCTTCAGGCTGGAGGTTACTGAAGACCCTTTGGCATAATGTGCCAAGGCCAAACATTTATCATCCCTCATCAATTAGCAATTCTAATGTGTTAAAACCCCGATGTGTTTGTTGAGATCTTCAAAGATTGCCTGAAACCTTTTGATGCATATGAGTTAAGCAGTCTCTCATTCTATAATGTTGGAGGAGTTTCATTGTTCTAAAACTGTCACTTTGAAATCTGTGATTAGTTATCCCGGAAAATTTAAATGCTCTGATATTATTTTGTCCTTGTTTTGAACTCTAATGTCAAATTTATGCCCATTAATTCTTTTGCATGAAGCTTGACCTGTTTGTCCAGTATAAAATCAAGAAGGAGATTACTGGTAGATGATGGTGCCTATCTTGGAGGGAGAATAAGTGAATGCATCTCTAATTTTGTGTGTGATGAGGATGTTATCCATTAGTCCTGCCCAACTCTTAGTGATTCTATGGGCCAGGTCTCTCCACGTGTTTCCGATCTTGCACTACTTCTTTGAGTTTTTGTATGCTCTGGCTGGTGTCAGCTTTGATGGTGTTTGTGTGTAATAGTGCTTTTGAATGTGGAGGGAAGTAGACATATTATACAAGAAGAGTCCTCCACTCCTCTGCTCAAAACAAAATACCTTATACCACCAAGCTTGAAATTTTGGGCTTAAACAATTTAGAATTTCACCGTCTTTCGTCCGACCTAAGTGTAGTACATAAAACCATCTGCCACAATGTCCTTCCTGTCAATGAATACTTCAGCTTCAACCAAAACAATACAAGAGCACACAATAGACTTATGGTAAACCACTCCAAACTTGATTGCAGAAAATATGACTTCAGCAACAGAGTTATCAATGCCTGAAATGCACTAACTGACTCTGTGGTTTCTTCCCTAAACCCCCAAAACTTTAACCTTAGACTGTCTACTGTAGACCTCACCTCACCCTAAGATCTTTAAGGGGCGTACAAAAGCGCACCAGCATGCCTACCGTTCCTGTCCTATTATTCCTTTTTATCTGAATCCATCTCATGTATCCATAACCTTGTTTATACTTGTACCTGTTTTCTAATATATGCTTGACAAAATAAAATAAAATAATAATAATAATAATAATACTAATAATCTACAGTAGACTAGACCATCAGAATCTGGTTTCCATGTTAGCAACATTGCTCTATTATGTCCAGTTTCCTGTGAGAATCTGTTTCAGGTTCAGGATTCCTGAGGTGTTTTTTTTTTTTTACTTCAGCAGAAATACAGTTAAAAGCTTTATATAGTTAGTAGTCAGGCTTTCTGGGCTTTAGGAGACCAGTACCAAGGTATTGATCAGGCTTTTGCAGATGTCCCCCCTCAACCAAGTCTTTTCCAATACAATAGTTCCTTGCAATGTTTGTAGAAATGATAGTATGTGGACAATGATTGGAGGTTTCCTGGAACATGTCAAATAATTGGTTGCTAGGGGTTGTGGGTTTTTTTATTTTTGGTTTGTCTTGTCTTGTCTGTTTGCTTTGTGGGGTCTGGATCAGACATCTGAACTGGGTGGAAGATCCAGTTTCATTGATTTGTTAATGAGCCAGAAATTGAAGTGCTGGGCTTCTAGCTGTTTGCATCTCCCATTATTCTAGTCCAATGTATGATTTGTATGAAGGGCATCGGTAATTGTTAAGAATTTGCAGCCCTGGTTCTTTATTGTAGACATGAGTTCTTTTAATTCTTTGAAGCAACTGCATCCTATGTTCTATGTAGTTACAATCTTGGTAATCTTGTTCTCTCTTTCAATTTGCATAGTCCCTGTGAGGTGTTTTTTCTAGGTTTCTGGCGTGGTGCCTAATGGATGGAGTAGGCTGCTGGTGTGTTCTGATTTTTTTTAAAATATAGTAATATATATGTTATATTCTAGGGGTGCCTTCCTGTTGGTTTCTTTCCCAGAACACCTTTAAATGAAATGGGGAAGGGTCAATAATTCTTTAAAATATTTTGGAGGCGGTTAAGTTCTGCATTCCTGAGTGTTGGTTGGTGAACTGCAGTACATTTGGAAAACAAATATTGTTGTTTCAAACCAAACCTTTAAACCGTAAAGCTAGTTTGACAGTGGCTTCAGCTATATTCATCTTCATCCTGGAATAAAGAGTAACTCTTCTTCCTGAAGGAAATTAATGCATCAGTGAACCAGAGTCTACTGGAGTGGGTGGCCATAACAACTTTAACGAAATACATTTTGTTTTCCATTTTGCACATAGCTCACTCAGAAAGCCAATCTGCCATGTTTTTGTATTAATCTGATACCGCTTCGAATAAATCTTCATTAAAAATCTTCACTTAGTATTTCTGAACACACTCAGAATGTTCACTCTTAAAAAATACATTCTGTTAGATGACATATTTCTAAATGCAAATTAATATATTTTTTTAGCCTAGAACTGCAGGTGGTTAATTATGTTCCAATTCATCCCTGAATCCGAAAGATTTTGATCCAGTCATCTCTTATCAGAATTTATAAGTACTCAACTGGGCGTACTCCCAAGGCATTTTCTGTAGTTTCAGAGAATAATTATCTCCTTCATCAGGATGTTTTCAAATAATTTCTGTTCAAACTCCTACTTTTTATCGTTACATTTATACAAATCTCTAGCTATCAAGGACATCCACAGACAAGCATTTTTCTTGTTTTACTAGACTCAGGCAAGTCCCTAAATAACGGAAGCCCTACAGGACTCTTTTGAGTTTCATTTTTTTTTTTTTAAATAGACGAAAATGTTAGAATGGCAGTAATAAAGAACAACTCAAAGGCATCAAGAGCTTTAAAAGGGTATTTGTGACTTTTTAAAGACTGCAAAGTGGCTCCAGCAAGTGTAATTGACAATAGTGAATAGATGCCAACAATGGCCATACAATTACAATTATAGCTGCCACTATAGTAATGTGCACCAGTTAAGACAAGAATTATTTCTAGGTATATACTACACAGGGCTGGGGAAATATCATCATGCAAAAGAAACACAGCTTGAATCCTAGGAACGAACCTAAGAGAGATGCTTTCGGAGTAGAAGGGAAAACAGCTGAAAAAGACTTTAATAGTACTTCTTTCAGATCAAATGTTGCAACTGACTGCCCATTTCAACGTGCAGAGATTTCAGCAGCTCAGGGGTACATGTCCCAAAACTCTGGAAGGATGCTTCTTGATGAAAGTGCTTTGTTTATGATAAAAGTATGGGCATAGCGATGCAAATTTTTTTTTCAATTAAGGTTCACAGTACATATCTTTTTGTAAACTTCCATGTTCCTCTCTAGATTTGCAGGTCACTTGGGCCCCTGTAAATTGCATGACCTTTACATGTCTGACCAATAGGAATTACAGAACCAAGTTTCGTCATTCTTTGCTGGTATGCCTTGTAATAGCAGTAGCTAATATATACTGCTTCATAGTGCTTTACATTTCTCACTAAGCAGCATATTGCCCCCCAATAATCTGGGTCCTCATTTTACCCACCTCGGAAGATGGAAGGCTGAGTCAACTTTGAGTTGGTCAGAATCGAACTCGTGGCAGTGAGTTAGCTTGTAATACTGCATTCTAAACACTGTGCCACCACATACATGCTGCCTTGGCCCATAATTTTAAATATGAAACCATGTGTATTTATATCGCATTGCTTTAGTATGGATTTAGAAAGTTTTACTGCAAACAAAAGGCACAATTTAGTTCGAGGTCAACAGCACGTCTTTATCGAACAGCTTACGAAAAAGTAAAGCAGACTAGGTAGTTAGGGAATCCCATATGCACACCTGGGCAGAAAGTCATGGGCAGTCAAAAAAGGTCTTTTAACAATTGTCACCAAATTGTAATTTTTAACCTGACCAAAAGGAATCATTCATTTGAAGAGAAGCAATCCTTCACTGCATTTAATTTACAGCAGATTAAATCCAGTGTAATTTTTGTCCTCATCCTTCTCTTTTTCAAGACTGGCCCCAATATGCTAAGGATATTGTCTGATGCAACAAAACACATGTATCTTGGCTTAACCCATTTATCCTTACCCCTAGCCCAGTAGTTTATCTGAAAACATGAAGTAGCTCATCCTCTTTTGTAGTGATATCCGTTAACGCTTTCACATCCTTGTCTGCCTTTTCCTTAAAGTTCTCACTAGTAGTCCACCACATTTATGGTTTAAATTTCCCTAGCATACCTCACCTGCTCACCATTACTCAAAGGTAACCTATCCTACAGGTATTGGCTCAGGGAAAACAAAGTTTGGCAGACTTCAGGCAAGAAATATTCCCATTAAAAGTTAATTGTTTTTGTTATTAGCCAAGCTCTCTGCTCAATCCCCTTGAAATTTGCTCATCATTAAGTCTTCCTTTATAAGCAATAAGCTCATACAGCAGAATATGTTGGTGGAATCAGATTTGCAGAATTAGCAATAGCATTTAATGTTCCTCTTCTAATCTTTTAATTAGACAGCTCCAGTCCAAAACACCCCCACCCCAATTCTGAAATATGCAGTGATGGCAGCCAGCTTTCCAATATGCTGGACTTCAACTGCATTGTTGCCAATTAATGTATTTAATAATCAACTGGCTGGGGGGGGGGATCTGTTAATTGAAGCTTAGCATATTTGAAGGGCCATCTCATCATGGTAAGACGTCTGCAGAAGCGCTAATACTCAGCCAAAAAAAACCAAAAACCTTTCCAGTTTTCCCCAACCTGATCTGGCATTTGCATCTTAAATAAGACAGTAATATTTCTAATTGTTAGTCTTGTTTTATTTGTATCTTTTACATTCCTTCAGAGCTATACAGCTTGCCTCACAACAGCCCTGTGAGGTAGGTTATGTACAGAGATAAAGACTTGCTCAACAGCAATCATAGCAGTGTGGGTTAGATGGCATAAATAATGATACTGCTGGTTCTGAGGGGAATCTGAAACAGATAAAGTAATAGCTTAACTAGGCCTCTTGAAGACTTACAAACAGCTGCAAGCTTGAATTTTCAAGAACTTATCAGGCATGATTGATATAATTTCACCATTTAAGATGATCACCAGTTTTGCTACTCAGAAGAGATGTCTTGTGGCACGGGTGTCACACTCCCTGCATCACATTGCCCTCATGTGATGTTCTGCAATGCTTTTCCCATTCGCGGAGCTGAGGTAGGCGTGGCCTGTGCGTGACGCATCCGGCCTGCAAGCCACCAGTTTGACACCCCTGCCTTGTGGCTTTTCTTATTTCTATCTACTAAAGTTTCTGCATCTCACAGAAGTGAGAAAAGGTTTTGATTCTAACTAATGAAATTCCTATTTTCAAAAATGAAAACTTAATTGACTTTTCTTCTCTGGAACATCTGTATTTGATACAATCAATATCAGTTTAGAGAATCTCCCACATTCTCAGTGGTTTAACCTCATGCTAATGTCATTCAAACTTCTCTCTCCGTATTTTCTTCCCTGCCTTAAAAAAAAGCTTCGAAATTCAGACTTCAAGGGTCCCAATTAAGATATCAATTTATAGATATCAGAGACGCATATAGGGTGACTGATATTTACATGCAAATGCATATTTAAAATATTCAAGTACTTCTGAGAAAGGCTTTCATACTGATTGAGGTTCATATTAAACATTTTGCAAAGGCAAGCCTAAGGATCTACCCCTGATAATAGAGAAGTGGATGTACAACAGTGTTTTCCTATCTATTGTACCATGGACATCAACCTATAGTACAGCAAAATGACCCTTTGCCCTAATAAACACAGGTTTGCAATTAGCTTCAGGCACCCAGAAGCTGATTCAGTTAACAAATACGATTTGATTTGGCAGGATCTAACACCATGATACACTTCAAATGAATAGCACAAGCCCCAAACTTATCCCAACCACTGCTCTGCCTCCTTTACTGTTCACGCAAACAATGAGACCCATTTCATTTGCAAGATTACACCAATGTTGTCTTCTACAGCAAAACTGTTTATGTGGCTTTCAGACATTGTCAGAAGCAAATTTACACCGATTGTAGCTTTTCTTGTGCAGTATGTCCTGTGCCTTCAGGTTTATACATAAGTGTTCCCAAAGTCTCCTAGAAAAATGTGCACCCAATACATAGACTGTTTCTTTCAGACAGCTGGCTTGTTCCTTAAGACATAGTAGGCTGAGCCAGAGTAATATATTGACATCAGTGCCCTCTGGTGGACACTAGCAATATTACACAAACTAGGTTTGTAGGTTGTGGCTTGCTTTTTAAGTAATCCTGGATTTCCGTAAGGAGCAACAGATGCTGACAAAAGATAAAGGCAGTGATTGCATTAGTTTTTTTAGTCAACAATGCTCTGAGGAAGTGGTTTCAATGTTTTATAGTACATCAGATCACCTTCTGGATTCAGTCTGGCATTCAGATACTTCCACCTGATAATATGTAATTTTCCTTTTTATTTGAATCCATTGCCCAACTCAGCAAAGCTGAACAGAGTTAGTGGAGACTAACCTGATCCAGACATGCAGGTTTGTCTCATCAGTGTCAATTCATTCAAGCTCATAGGTCCTTCTTGTAGGTCAATTGAAGTCAAGGACAAAACAGTATCTGTTTCCACTTATGCAAATGGCCTAGCAGGTACAAAAAAGGAGAAGGGATATTTCTTTGCACTTAGGGCTGCCTCGTTCTTGGCATTCTGCTAGGCCCAAATTTTCTACACCCCACTTAGAATCAGGAACTCGGTACAATACAAATCTCGGAGGTCACAAAAGAGAAGTTGTGTTGAAAAAGTCAGTTATTTTCTCTTCCATATATTCCAAAAAGCAGAACTAGATATTATTAGGGTTCTTCAAGATAGGATCAGTGTCCGAGATGTGTGATTCTGTTTCAAAACACCCAGGACTTGACGAGCTTTGTCTTGCATGATCAGCTGATCTTTAGAACCACCACAAGCCACAGTTTTCCAAGCACTGGACATCTACAAAACAAAGAATACAAAGGCGTCCATTGTACATGTGTTCCAATGATTGAGAAATACATATGAATACAGATTTGGAAAAAAAAAAAGAAAAAAACACCTTAATTTAATGTGGCTAACCAATTTTGAATTATCAATAGTCTGAAATTAAATTGACCAAAAGTACAAGAATTTGTAAACGTCCAAAAGTGATGTCCTTTCAACATACAGGTAGTCCTTGACTAACCACAGTTTACTTAGTGATTGTTCAAAGTTACAACAGTACTGAAAAAGCGACTTATGACCATTTTTTACTCTTTGCAACATCCCCATGGTCACGTGATTTACCTCAGGATAGGGCAACTGATTCACATATACGATGGTTGCAGTGTCCCGGGGTCATGCGATCACCTTTTGTGACCTTCTGACAAGCAATGTTAATGGGAAAACCAGATTCACTTAACAACAGTGTTCCTAATTTAACAACTGCAGTGATTCACTTAACAAATGTGGCAAGAAAAGTTGTAAAATGGGATGAACGCCCTTAACAAATGTTTCACTTTAGCAATATACGGTACATTTTGGGCTCAATTGGGGTCGTAACATGAGAACTACCTGTATCCTTATCTCTAAAGCAGATAATAGCAAATAAATGGAAAGAACAAACTGGGAAGGTAACTGCCTGTTTAAACAAGAAAATGGCAATTTTTCCTACAGAAGCCGACTGAGGAATCTTTGGGATATTTCCATTTTTAATAGATTGTTATCACACAATCAAACCAGACCACACATCAAAATGGCAGGAGAATGAAGCTTATGAAATATGCAGTGGCGTAGAAAGAAAGAAAAGAATAAAAACAAAGCAATGCATTTGTAATTGACAGACATGAAATCATTAAACAGGGAAACAGAATTTTAGCCATGGAATTTTTGCCCAGTGGCAACCATTATATTGTCAAAGCACTGTACATAGTAAACTGAATTACTTAAAAAAATAATGGCTCACCAAACTTTATAATCAGTTTCAAAGTACAAAAGTAAGTTGACACACAATGACAAACTGCTTCCACATTATGGCACAGAAAACTTCAGATATGTCTATGCAAGGCCTCAGGAGATAAGTTAAACTTGACTGAAAGGCGACTTTTCACTGTTGATTTATAAATTTAGAGATGGGGCTTATAATCATATTAAGTTGCTAAGAGGCCAGTAGAGATTTTGGCATCCCGTTTTTCAAATCCCTACGATTGTGGCATCTAGCAAATGTCCATGACTACCTACCAGCAGTGGGTTGCTACTGGTTCGGCCTGGATCCATGAACCGGCAGTGCCAGCAGTGGGAGGCTCCACCCACCCACCCCAGACACTTCTGTGCATGCGCAGAAACGGCACACAAGCAAACCGTTAGTGGTGGGATTTACAACCCGCTACTGCTACCTACACTTACCAGAGCTGGTACCCTGAATTTACTTTGGCTTTTTCTGGAAGATGGCACCTTCTCAGTCTTTATGTGCACAAATCCTCTGTTGAGTAAACTGTTGTCATTCTTGCTGCTTGACAAGGAAAAGTTTAGGGACTGCAAAAGAAAATTCACATATCAGTCAACCACTGAGAAAAACAACAGTTGCCATGAAACATACTTACTGATTTCTTTCTATTAAATACATTATAAAGCAAGCAAAACATGCATTTAACGTAATCAGGAAATGCCCTGATCTTTCAGGCATGGTATTGGTTTTCCAAACAGGAAAAATGCTTTGTTTGTTAATACTTTACGATGTTCAAAGTAATAATTCATCAGCATACAGACAGTCCTGGACTTACAACTATTCATTTAGTAACCACTCAAAATTGCAATGGTACTAGAAAAAGAAAGGGATTTATGACCATTTTTCACACTTATGACCATTGCAGCATCCCTTTGGTAACGCAATCCAAATCCAGACACTTGGCAAGTGACATATATTTATGATGGTTGCAGTTTCACAGAGTCATATGATCACGTTTTGCAACCTTTTGACAAACAAAGTCAATGGGAAAGACAGATTCACTTAACAAACGTGTTATTAATTTAAGTGCAGTGATTCACTTAACAACTGTGGCAAGAAAGGTCATAAAATGGGCCAAAGCTCACTTAACACCTGTTTCACATAGCAACAGATAACTTGGGCTCAATTGTGGTTGTAGGTCAGAAAACTACCTTATCTCCAAGAATAAGACATTTAAAACAATTACTGCTGAGTAATGCAAAGAATGACAGCACTAATAAACAAGGCTAACAGACTTACTACCATAATTCAGAATAAACAATCACTTTTCCCCTAGAAAGCTTCACCATATTGGCTGCAAAGCTTCCTGGGAATCATAGAAGTAGCAGGCTATATGTCTTCCTGGTTTAGCAACTCATAAAATGGCTATGGGCTGAGTAACTGTGGTATGGACTTGTATTTCCAGTTTTAAAAACTACTGTAATCAAATGTATTAATATGTTGCTGAAAAAGGCACGTTTGTTTAATTTAACTTGTGCACTGCTTTAATTGGACAGTATTTTCCTCCATCCAACCCAGCCCCAAGGACCAAGTCAAGATCCCATCTGGTACAAATAATTTACCTGTGTTGGCAAATTATCATACCTAGCAGCTTAATATAGATTTTAAATGAAATGGGAAAGAAAGCGAACCTCTAATTTACCTATACTGCAGTATTTAAGGACTACTATTGGAATTGCCTACTTAAGAAGAAAGGAAAGCACTGCAACATTGTGCCTTGAACTCCCAATCCTTGCAGGCAATCTAAAAGTATGCAGTGGTTGATGGCACCAAAGGCTATTGGGAAATCAAGCAGCACAAGGAGAGTTATAGAGCACACAAGCCTCAACACAGGTGAAGCTTGTGAGCAGCCCATGCCCATGTCTGAGAAAACCCTAGATAGCCAGGGACATCTATTACCATCGTATCACTTTCTCCACAACCTTCCCCCCAAAAGAGAAAAGTTTGGGAAAGTTATCTGCCAGTTCCAGACATGAGCTCTTTAAGATGTATCACTACCTCCTTCAAGATAACTGGCATGTCCTTTTCACATCAGGTGCTTAAAATTCCAGAAAAATAACATCTGGCTAAGGAAGCTGCTGCCTTATTAAAAGTAACGAATTGAATTCTTGTGCACCGAGGAAGTTTTTGATCAAAATTGGGGCATTTTGCTATTTTAATGAAGTTCCACATACATTTTTCTTCAATACCATTAACATTTTCCTGCTCTAACTCTTGAGTCTGAAAGTCCCCCTCCTCATTTCCCCCCCCCCTATCCGGAAGGTGTTTATTATATTTTTATCTGCAATAAAATTGAGCCACTTATCTGCAGGCTGAGAGATGTGGTTACTAAAAGCAGCGTGGGCCCAATGCAGCTTTCCTGAAACTCAACTGAGGCCAACTAGTTTGCAGGATGGATGATAATAAGCTGCTGCCTTCTAATTTATAGCATTATAGAAAAGCACATTAACAAGTCAAGTATCAATTATTACATCAGAATTAACAGTGCACAAATACACAGTAATTTTTTTTTAAAAAGAAAATCACATGGGAGTTTGTTGTATTTTATTTCTTTTAAAAAATACAGTTTCAAGGTAATTCATTAGCATAGACAGACAATACCTAACAGTTCTCACTAATATGCTTAAGTGCTCTTACAGAAATTGCTGTCAGAAGGAAATGTTTCATTACCATTTCTGGTACTGAAAATTGCAGGGAAGCACAAGGCAGTGGTAAAGTACAAGCAAATGCTACGAGAATGAAAAACTATCAATTCTCAAAGTACCTAAAAGAAGGGCAACTTCTAAAAAAAAGAGACAGCTTTTCTTCACGAAATGTTGCCAGGTTTTTATGTAAAATAGAGGTCTTTTGCTAGTATTTGCAAAAACCCAGAACTGAAAACATTAAGAATTCTTAAAGCTAAATTTGTCTTATGAAACAGTGTGCATATAATGATGCCTACTGCACAGTGATCCATTGTGTAAGAACATATGAAATTGCTTTCTGGAGGGACAAAGACTGGGAGATATCAACTTTCCCATAGCAATGAAAGAATATTGTAGCAAGGAGATAAACAGGGATATTTTTAAATCGTTACCAGTTACCAGCTTACTCTCCCTGGGATCCCAGCTCACCTGAGTTCTTTTGAAGCAAATAGGGTTGGCCACAGACGAAACAGTCAACTTCAAATCTTCATCAATAACATCCAAAGCAAGGGATTTCCTGACCTTCTTAATTGGACTCCTGTGCAACTGAAAAAGCAATGGAATCGGGATATTAGGCTTTAACCAGGATTTATTTTTTAAAAACAACTCTGGGCGCCAGGATTTGTCAGATTCTAAATTTGACTTGTAGTGAATTATTTCAGCAACCTAAACAATCTGGACATGAATTAAGTTTTGGAGAATTAATTTCATCTGCACATTCTTGTCACTAAGATCCTTTCAATGCCCGTGGGAGGAAAAGAAAACCCAATGCTAATAAGATTTTCTGAAAAATAACAGCACACCAAAGAAGTGCAATATTAAGTCAAGCAAACCACGAAGATTAATGCAAAGCCTGTCAGCTCCAGCATAAATCACAAATGGACAAACGTAACAAGGCTTGTTCAGTCAATGACCTAAACCAGTGTTGGGGAACATTTTCGGCACTAATTGCCGAAATGGGAGTGTGCATGCATGCGCATGCCAGAAACCAGAAGAGCAGCTGCCTGGTGTGCATGCGCGCACCGGGAAGATCTTCTGGTTTCCAGCACGTGCATCGGCCAGCTGGTCTTTGCATACACATACCGGCCAGAAACCAGAAGAGCAGCCGCCCAGAACGCGCATGCACATCGGGAGGCTGCTCTTCAGGTTTCTGGTGTGCCCGCAAGCGTGAAGACCAGCTGGCCGGCACACCGGAACCCAAACGAGCAACAGCTTTCGTGCCCAGAGAGATGGCTCTGTGTGCCACCTTCACCTTCACATCTCTAAACTGAGGATGAATTGCTACAATTTAGAATTCCTGAAATCTTAACTTTAAAATATCCAACCATAACAAATACTTTTTGCAAATTCCAAACAAATAATCTTGCTCAGTGACATCTCAAGAGCTACCCGATTTACAAGTCGCAGTCCTATATCAGTTTTTATAACACGGAGATAAAAAAACATAGAACATAGTTCAAAAATCCTTCGGGCATAACAGATTGATATGTTTTATAACATAGTTTTATTTTCCCATTTGGCTCATCTTCAGGTGACTAAGAATCCTGTGATGCCTTAGAAGAAAAAGTAATTTGTCAAGTACAACTCACTTTGACATGTGAAATGCAGCTAGGAGAGAGCTAGTACAACCAGTTTGCTCACAGAACATGCATTCTGGCATAGTTCTGGAAAGATAAATTTCAATTATTTAAGAGTTTACATTTAAGAGTTTTACCTAAGGATTAAGATTGACTAACCCAAAGTCAAAAAGAGTCATTTAAGAGGCAATACAGATGCAAAAAAGAGGCTCAATAAGCAAAATTTATAATCCACAACACTAGAACCACACAATAAAACAACATAGGCAACCACACACCATTCTATATCTAGTCTGCTAGACATAGACTTTATAGTCTTTGAGGGGGTAAAAAGGAAGAATTTTGCTATTTCATTGTACACTATGCATAATGAATTATGCACCAACCTGTCGGCAAACCCCAATTGCTTGAGCTATAATTGTTCTTCTTCCCAAACCTAGATAGGTAGCCTGTTATCCTCAATTTCAAAAGTCCACTAAATGCAAAAGTCAGACTAAGTCAGTCCAAAGGTTTGTTCTTTCCTCCCTGGAAACTACCGTATTTTCCAGAGTATAACACACACACACACACCTCTAAAAAAGGCTGATAATTTGTGTGCATCTTATACTCCGAATGTAGCTTTTTCAAAGCTTTTTTTCAAACCTAACGAGAAGAGTGAAACAATCTTTGCAGGCTTTTTTCATTGCTACTCCCTCCGAAGCTTTTTTTTTCCCCAGACCTAACCAGGTGCAAATGACCTTCTGGGCTTTGCAGGCTTTTTTCATTGCTTCTCTCATCAGCTGTGCTTTAGAAGCTTTTTTTCTAATAAAAAAAAAAAGCTTCCGTCCTAACCAGAGGATAAAATAATGTCCTGAAGCTGACCAGATTAAGGACGCTAGTCAGATTTTTTCCCCCTATTTTCCTCCCCAAAAACTAAGGTGCATTTATACTATGAAAAATATGGTATTCTTCAAACCAATTATACCCTGTCTCCAGCCTCCTTCCTAAAGACAACAAATGATCCACAAAGGGCATCAGCAGGAATAAATGTTCCATCAGCCTGCTCTTCAACCTGGCTAGCTTCTGCAACAAGAGTTCTGATATGCAAAGGTAGAGAAGTGTAAAATTAATGCTCTACCATGAATTTTAAATCAAATACCCCATGGCGCAAGTGAAATGCTTTGGGTTTGCACTTGTTTTTTTAAAAATTTGCATTATCTGAGAAAGAAGTTCATTGTGGCATCCCAACCAGTATGGAGCAGATCTAGCCCTGTAAACTTACAAAAGCTACAAGGACAATTTTAAAAGGAAAGATAACTTTTAGCAGACATGCTTAATCAGATGCTTACACCCTGTTTTCTCTTCTGTTTCTCTGGCTTCACGTCATCTTCTGTGATCAGTTCCATTCCAGTCTCACTCCACAGTACTTCTTTCAAATCCTCTTCAAGATTAGGTGTCTGGGGCTACGGTTTGTGATACAAAGTGGGGGAGGAGGGCAACAAGGTGTGATTAATAGGAGAATCATGGCTCAACATTTGGCATTTTCTTCTTTACCCTGAAGCAGTTCCACCCATTTCTAAAATAGTAACTTTGCCCACAATATATTAATAAATTTCATCTGATTTATTTCTAAAGGCACATATTTGGAGGACAGGGAATCAGTTTCCCCAAGAAAGCAGGAGATAGAAGTTAGCACAAGAGGTTTGTAGAGAGTTGGGTGGATGGAGAGAAAATTGAAAGGATTTATATCAAGATCTCCTATCTATGGTAATCACTATTACATCTTAAAACCAAAGCAATCAACTTTTGATCTTTGGCCTAATTTCAAAAGGTTTCTGCAAATAATTAGTTCAAGCCAATATCCTACTCTGGCAGCCCACCATATAGGCAGAAATGTGGAATTGTGAAGTAATCACAAGGCTCATGCAGTCCACTTCTCCATAACAGGGGTCTCCAACCTTGGCAGTTTTAAGCTTGGACTTCAACTTCCAGAATTCCCCAGTAAGCTTTGCTGGGGGTTGAAGTCTGCCAGGCTTAAAGTTGCCATGGTTGAAGACCCCTGCTTTTGCTGGCTGGGGAATTCTGGGAGTTGTAGTCCGTCAGGCTTAAAAGTTACCAAGGCTGGCGACCCCTACTCTATAATAGGTAGGAAAATTATTTAAACCAACTTTAAGAGAACATAAACATGAATGGGAATCAAATTTAGTCCAGGAGCTGGAATCAGTTCCTTATTAGCCTTAGACAAGAGATCTTTTTTTACTCCATTTCTTGAGGCATATTAGGGGATCATTAATCCAGTGGGGGTCTGAGATACAAACATAGAAACACTCAATACATACCAAAGGCCTTATTGGGCCATACTTCTCTAGAGCATTCTTAAAAGGAGTTGGTGTATGAGGTGTATTGTCTGCCTTGTATTTCTGATCAGGAGTTACAAATCTGAAAACATACATGCAGAAGAGTAAAGCACCGCCATTTTTAAATCCAAGACTGGATTCAGATAAATGACAAAAGAAACAGTCAGTGAAAATACTATTAACTGTTTGGAACCTTGACCTGAGTTGATTTAAATTATGAGGAGGCAGGACTGCAAACCCTAACATAGCATCACCTGCTAGCCCACATCACCCAATCCATTTTTTATACAAAGGATTTGTAAAGGAAACAAATGCTGACAATTTATGTAATTATTAATATACTGCCCATCTCACAGCAATCATCATAAGATCCGTGGTTGCACAGTGGTTAGAATGCAGCACTGCAGGCTACTTCTGCTGACTGCCGGCTGACTGCAATTTGGCAGTTCAAATCTCACCAGGCTCAAGGTTGACTCAGCCTTCCAAGGTCAGTAAAATGAGGACCCAGATTTTTGGGGGCAATATGCTGACTCTGTAAACCACTTAGAGAGAGCTGCAAAGCACTGTAAAGCAGTATGTAAGTCCAAGTGCTATTGCTATTTGTAGTAAGATATTTTCAATGTGCATTATTTCACTTTAAAGCATACAAAAAAATTCCTCTTGTTTCACCCTTATCTCCTATATGCTTTGCCTAAGCCTCTTGGATCAGAAGGTGCTGCTTGGGAGGAGAAAGATAGAAAGATAGACTTACGCAGAGGTCTTCTGTAGTAGTGGCGTCTTGTCCCTGTGCAGTGGGGTTGTCACAATCACCTTCTGGCTGCAAACGGGTGTGGAAGTTAAGGAGGGGTTCTCCAAATCAAAAGTGTCTTGTTTGGTCCATAAATTCAGGAACTACAAGGTAAAAGAAATTAATATTTTATTTTTCATAAAGGTGGAAGGGATCTCTCAAAGTAATTTGATGAATGTTGCAGAGATCAAGGATGAAATGAAAACACTAATGTACCTTATTTTTCAGAGTATAAGACACTTCCCCCCCCCCAAGAGGCTGAAATTTTAGGTGCGTCTTATACTCCGAATATAGCTTTGTCAAAGTTTTTTTTCAGACCTAACGAGGCACTAGCAAGTAAAGCGATCTTTGCAGGCTTTTTTCATTGCTTCTCTCTATCAGTTGTGCTTTAGAAGCTTTAATTCAGCCCTAACGAGGGGATAAAATAATGTACTGAAGCTGACCAGATTAAGGACGCCCACCAGATGAATACCTGGTAGGCAGATTTTTTTTCCTCCCCAAAAACTAAGGTGCGTCTTATACTCCAAAAAATACGGCAATTCCTCATCTTACAAGAATTTCAGAGGACTGAGCAGCATGGATTATCTGCAACATCCTGCTCACTCTCCTACCTGCAGGATATAAATTCTACCATACTTTCACACAATGTATAATTTCAATCCTCAGCCTCTCACCCTAGTAACTCTTCTCTGAAACCATGGAGATAGGCACAAATGTATAGAGAGCAGTGATCTGACTCACTATGAAGAAGCATTTTCTGTTCCACATATGCAGCCTGTCACTTCTAAAACATCCTAAAATTTATCTTGCTTTCAATAGAAAGCATCCAAAAAAAGTAGAGGAAAGAAAAAAAAGAAAAAAAACTCTTTATCTTCATTTTAGGTTCCATCATATGCTGTAATTACTGATGCCTTTACACAGCAGGCTCACAGAGTGAGATCTGTTTTGTCTCTGTGCTAAAGTGATAAAGTCATTTGAGGGTGAGTAGTCTATTCACAGAAATATCATAAAGACAGGAATATCTGATCCTTATAATAATAAAAAAAAACTTTTTCAGACAGAGGCCTCTAGAGCTCACAAAAATTAGATTTGTGGCCTGATTTATTTCCACACATTGATGTTTCTCTTCCATACTAGAATATAGAATAACAGTTGAAAGGGACCTTGGAGGTCTTCTAGTCCAACCCTCTGCCTAGGCAGGAAACCCTACACCACTTCAGACAAATGGTTATC
>JANHFT010002055.1:63242-75647 GCA_032467955.1 Pseudoxenodon macrops
AAGCTGAAAAAGTCGTTGACAGGTAAGACGTTGTAGCAGACAATTTTGTGTACTATGCTTAGATCGGACCGCACTGCATAAAAAAAAATTATACATTATACACTACACTTAAAAAAATAAAAAGAGCAGATAGTTTATATCACCCTTGTTCTTCCAAATCGTTTCTCCACAACAATCTTGTGAGGTAGGATGGGTGGATAGAAAGCTTCAGTAATTGAGAGTGGAACCTTTCCTGGAATCCTGTTGGAAGCGAAGACATTCAAACCTTTCATTCTATGGCTCCAGAAGGAAGCAGTAAGTCTCCATGAAGTGGGAGGGAACTATTTTATGTCCTCCCTATTAAAATCAATGGAGGGTAAAGGCTTTGTGAAAAGTTCTTAGGAATCGTCTTTTGTGTGTGTGTGTGTGCGCGCGCGCCTTTGAGACAATGTTGACTCCTGGCAACTGCCTGGATAAAAACCCTCCAGTTTTCTTGGTAAGATATTCAGCAGTAGTTTGCCATTGTCTCCTTCCTAGGGCTGAGAGAAAGGCTGCTAGACCAGGGGTGTCAAACTCGATTTCATTGAGGGCCGCATCAGGATTGTGTTTGACCTCGTGAGGCCGGGGTGAGCATGGCTAACTCAATGTCACTCATGTTGGGGGCGCCTGTGGTGGCCTGAGTGCTCTGCCAGCGAAAATGGGCTCCTGAGCTCTGCTTTTGGCTGCGACAGCCTCCTGCAATGCTCTGCCAGCGAAAATGGAGCTTGGGAGAGCCGCATGCAGCCCTCACAAGCTCTGTTTTCCGCTGTGATGGCTTTCTGCAACCCTCTGCCAGCTAAAACAGAGCTTGGGAGGGCCGTGTATGGCCCTTCCAAATTCAGTTTTCTCTGGAAGAGGCACTGCAGGCCAGTCCTTCACTGTTTCCAGGGTGGCCCCCGCAGGCCAGATCTAAGCACCCTGCAGGCCTGATTCAGCTTGCGGACCTCAAGTTTGACATCCCTGCACTAGACCAAGAAGTTGTGCTTAAAACAGGATTATAATTCATGGTCTCCTGGTTTCTAGCCTGATGCCTTGACTATACACCAAACTCACTCAGAATATGTGTTAGCATTGGACAATTCAGAGGCAGAAGTGTATCGGGTGGTTTGAAAGTCTGGTGTGTTGCATAAAAATTGTGATGTGTAATGCGGTAAGCAGTTAGGAAATGTAGGAAACTGTAAAGTTTCTATAAACGGTGACTCTGGACAGGGTTATTGCTTGAACCAATCAGGATGTTGTATGTTTCCCTGGATTAAGAAATACACTAAATTATGAATAAGGCAGTTGCACTGAAATAGTTTGTAAGAGGAAAGGCAAGAGAAGGATATTGTTGCCTGCCTATTACTGTTTTCTGGACCTCCTGTATGGAAACTTCAGGAAAGGAAACACATTGTTCCTAATTCTTGGAACATCAAGACAAAAACAATTTGCAGTTAAGTAGCAATGAAGTGGAATGCCACAACTTGGAGAACTTTTGAGAGTCAACTAATTAAAGCATATTTATCTACATTATTACTTAACAAGTTCTAGCGACTAGCCCCCCCAAAAAAAACTTTACAATTTGGAAAAACAAAACTGATACATTTAGTCCGTTTAAACCAGGGATCTCCAACCCCTGGTCTGAACTAGCCCTGGATCACAGCATGCCAGAAATCAGGTTGTGTAAACAAGCGAAGCCTCATCTGTGGGATACACACAGCACACAAAATCACATTCCTAGAAAAGCTCCTGAAAAGGATTCAGATCCACTGAAATCCGCATTCACCCCTTACAAGTGGCATTACAAGGTTTTTAGCCACATAATCTTGAGTCAGTTAAGTCTTGGCTTGTTTTTCAAGAATGTCACTCTGGATGCTTTAGAGAAGCATGTCCAGTTCAAGCATACGAAGAAACAAAAATGAAAAATCCCAGGATGGAACAATTGCAAAGTGGCATTTTAGGCCACCCGTTTCTCACCTGGTCTTATTTTATTTCAGCAAAAAAAAACCAAAAACCTTTCATGCCTTTTCTCTGCAAAGCAAATGAATTCATTTGGATCAGAATGGAAATGGTAATGACAAGTGTAAAACACAGTAAAAGAGCAGAGCAGTTTTAAAAAGGACATCAAACGGAAGGTGAGAGTAATAAAACTCCTAAAAGGGGTGAATTCAATTATTAAAATGTTCTTAATGCTCCATATCTTTACATGTCATGGCCATGTTCATAGGATAGATTTATCTGGGATAACTGAAATATAATTTCCCAAAGATTGCATGGGCCATTGAATCATACGGGATGGGATGATATTAACATACTAGAGTGAAATCTGGATGGCAGGTATAAAGGTATTTAATAATAGCTCAATAAGTTGGCTGTGGCTTGTCATTTCTTTTGCATGCATGGTTTCCTGGCTTTATTTGTGTTATTTAGTATTTATTCTAACTTCAGTTTTGTGACACAGTCTTAGTTTGGATGATGCATGAAGCTCATTCACAATAGATACTGATTCATCAATTTGCAGCTTTCTTTCTTTCTTTTTTTTGCAGACACATGCCACGATGGGAATACTGGGTTGAATGATTCTCATTTTTGCATGCAAACGTTTGTTTTTTAAAGTCAGCAAGGTGCAATATTGCTAGCCTGTATCTTTCAGTACTAAAACTCAGGAAAAGTATTCTTCACCACGTTTTTGATCTAGCCAGTATAGACCGTTTCACACGCTTAGAAACATTTGTACAAATGTTTAAGTGCTGTCGGGAGTATTTTCTCTAGGGAATATGCAAGGCAGAATGAGTACGGTGAAGAAACGTTAACTTTTAGGGACCTTAACAAGATGTTTGTGTCTTGTTTGCCTTTACCATTCTAGACTAAAGCAAAAAGTTTGCCTTGGACTGCTTCTAAAGACTTCTGCCCCTATCTGGATTTGGGGAACAATTGTATATGTATATACTGTTATTTTCATCCCGTCTAAGAACATAACAGGCAGCAAATCTAAATAAAAATAAGGTGGGGTTTTTTCACTGTGCTTTATTTTCTCTGTGTGATTTAGCTAGTGGCACGTTACGTGACTTATCCTGTGGAGTTACTGTTTAACCTGACTTATCTAGAGAGCATGGCTATGTACGCATTCTCTGGCACTCCATGTACTTTTGATGGCCAGTGAAAGAGTTCCTGCATTGAATGTGTGCAAAAGACCCAAGGGGGGGGGAGTGGGGGCTCCCCAAACAGACCTTGTGACCCCCTTCATCAATGTCACTCGTACAAGTGGCAGTGACCCTGTGATTGTTAGACACCCTTGTAGGCACCAGCCTACATCCTGAAAGGTGCCATTTAAGTCCGCATTGGTTCACAATGCATGAAGAAGACAATTGAATACCAAGTGATTTCTGAACAGGCTGCCTGCTGTAAGGTTTGGGTTAGATTCCCAACAGGCGTGTGGACTTGGCATAGCCCTTCAGCCAAGACTTTCCTCCCGAGCATGGATGCTGCCGTTTTGGTTTCACGATGAATGTCGTTCAGCGAAACTGGTGTGCAGTTACTGTATCTGCCGTCTTTAGCCTGGGATCTACCCAGTGATGGGATTCAAATGATTTAACAACCGGTTCTCCGCCCTAATGATTTCTTCCAACAACCAGCTCACCAAACTGCTCAGGAAGTTAACAACCGGTTCTCCCGAAATGGTGCGAACTGGCTGAATCCCACCACTGGACCTCCCTCCCTCCCTCGTGCTGAGTTCCAGTAATGTCTTGCTCTAGAGAGCTTTTATATAAATTGTAGTTTAGGGCATCTGATGAGCAGGCAGGTGGGGGAAATGGGTAATGAGTTCTAAGGAAAACATCTGCAAGTATGTAGAGAGGAAGTGGCAGTTGCAGACTCTTGCCTTGGAAAGCAAGCTGCACAAAGCAATATAGGTTGCTTGGGTTTTAGCAAAATACACTTAAGTCATTGCGGGTTAAGAACCATAGGCTGTTCTTAGAATTATTATGAACCCATTCAGTGGTTTAAGAATAGAATAGAAGAATAGAGTAACAGAGTTGGATGGGACCTTGGAGGTCTTCTAGTCCAACCCCCTGCCTAGGCAGGAAACCCTACACCACTTCAGACAAATGGTTACCTAACATCTTCTTAAAAACTTCCAGTGTTGGAGAATTCACAATTTCTGTAGGCAAGTTGCTCCACTGATTAATTGTTCTAACTGTCAGGAAATTTCTCCTTAATTCTAAGTTGCTTCTCTCCTCGGTTAGTTTCCACCCATTACTTCTTATTCTACCCTCAGGTAGTTTGGAGAACAATTTGACTCCCTCTTCTTTGTGGCAGCCCCTGAGATATTGGAACACATTGGAATACTAATCTGGAAGAGTTGGTATAGAGGAGAACTGTTAATTAAGAGTTCAGGGCAATTGTCTTGCTTCCCAGTTGGGCTCAAAAATTGCAAATAAGTCAAGCTTTTTAAAATAGAGGGAGAATCCTCCAAGAAGGAATTGTTTCCTCTTCTTGGCCTCAGACTTGGAGTAAAAAATATATAATTCAATAGAAACACATTAACAATTCCTGGAAATATCAGTTGAAATTCTGCAAGTCAGTATTATATTTAATAGAATGGACTCAGTAAAGTCAGCTTGTGAATAAGGAAGAAAATACCTTTTCAAATAATTTCTCTTACTTTGAGACATGAGAATGGAGATAAACATATATGTGTAATCCAATGCTAATTTAAATCCCTATAGCTTTTAATACCAAATTCTAATTTTTAATTGATATCAGGTGTGCAAAGAATGCATTTTCAAATCTTAGAAATTGATATAGCAGGAGGGCTCCCATATTGGCAATAAATATGACACAGGATGTCAGTATGGAAGAACCTGGTAGCAGTTTTACAAGAACAAACCTCCAACAGCATTTGCCTATGTTCAATCATCTGTAAGAAGTAAGATCCTGAGGGCATTTTCTATCTTAAAAATTATTGAGGCCAAGCAAAAAAGGCCCAGGTTGCTAGTGTTCGACTCATAAATTAAAAAAAAAACCCTACAAAACTACAAAAAAAGGCTGGAGATGAAGGACAATATACATCTCAAGTAAATGCCTAACCCAGAAGTGTCAAACTGGTCGCCCGCGGGCCAGATGCGTCATGCGCAGGCCACGCCCACCCTAGCTGAATGAAGAGGGGAACATTGCAAAGTCACATGACGGCAATGTGACACAGTGAGTTTGACACCTGTGGCCAATGTAAGAATACATTCCATGTATTCTTTCACACATTTCACGCATGGAGAAAATCTTTTGTAAGCAGAAATTCAAGAAGAACTTGAACAAATCATGTCCAAAACAGTCACTGATGGTATTTTATCAACTTTAGAGCCACAAGCGGTCTGAATTCCACACATCTTAAACTCACTGAGGTTGAGGAACACTTCTTAGGGATAAAAAAACCCAAAGAAAACCTAAAGCAAGAATCCGGAGGTTATGATGTACAAGATTATTACAGGTAGTTCTTGACTTACGATTTGTTTAATGACTTGTTCAAAGTTACAAAAGTGCTTAAATTTTTTACTTGCAATTGGCCCTCACATTTAAGATTGTTACAGTGTCCCCGTGATCCTGTGATCACCATTTCTGATCTTCCCAGGAGACTTCCAACAAGCAAAGTCAATGGAGGAAGCCGGATTGCTTAATAACTATGGCAAAAAGGTTGGTAAAATTGAGCACAATTCATTTAATGTCTATATTGCTCAGTAAAGGAAGTTCCAGTCACAACTGTGATTGTAAGTAAAGGACTACCCGTACTGTAGAAAAATTGCCTTGGCTTGCGAAAGATTGCCACCCATTTCTGATTTTATCAAGTTATAAGCAGGCCAATTTCTAACATTTACTGTAAAAAAGAATGGTTTTGTGTATCATTTTCCTCTCATACCAAGCTGAATTTTCCTCAAACTGATGCCCTGTGCTACAATTACAACATCCAAAATTCCCAATCAGTGTGGCCAGTTTTTGTCAATTAGCCATTTTAGCCAGCAATTCTGGAAGGTGCAGACTTCACCAAATTAAAAAACCAGATAGGAAAAGATGACCTAATCTTTCTTGCAAACAGCTCAAAAGTCTATATAAATTATATATGGTAGTTACTGATGACTACTTTTCCTTAGTCTGAATTCCCTCCTTAAAAGTAGGTTTCAAATGAAGTCTTTTACTCCTGTAAGTACACAAGCACACATTCCACCAAGAAACAGGATGCTGTCAATTGTCAAAATTGACCATTATATCATTAAACATAAGAGGGCACTTTGGCACAATGAGCCTTTATCTTGTTCTTTTTTTGTCCACCTCGTTGCCAGTTCATACCAACCTACCTGGGATGGGGAGAATGGCAAAGTTTTGACAGGGGTGCTTTTAACAGGAGTGCTCTTGGGCGTCATACAGGAATCAAGGAAGGAAAGGCTTGTACTGGTGCCACTCTCTAACACTGGAGAGAGACTTATTTTCCTCTTCTTTTGTCTCTTGAGCACAGCAGGCGGGGTGCCAAAGCTCATGTCTGTGCAAGGTGAAATGGGGATGAGTTCACCCTTGCTCCCTTTGCTGAGATCCGAAATGGTGTGGCCATCTAAACGGTACTCTGTCACATTCTGTGATGAGCAGTAGGGTTTTATAGAGGCTTGCCTCTCCGGACTGTTGCTGTTACTTGCGGACAGATCATCAGGTAGATCAAACTGAGAGAGATCACACCAGCCATCCGGGTCCTGCCAGAATAAGAATGTTCAGAATAAGATCCAGGTCTAAGACAAGACTGCAGATAACAAACACAGGAAGAGGCAAAAAACATTCTGCTAATAGCTTTGGGTTATTATCGCAGCAGCCGAAATCAATCCATGAGGCTCTTATGGAAGGTTCTAGATAAATTTCCTGCACTGCTTTAGCGCCTGTTGGTAGATAGATTTTGAGTACACTAAAGACAACTGACAGCCAGCACACCTCTAAATTAGATGTAGAATTTGGATTTTCTGCATTCATGATCTAGTACCTTAACCATTATATTCAGCTTATGGAAATGGGATATAACCAGTGGTCATGTATAAATCAGCAAACCACCAATAAATCACAAAACATTAAAATCAAGTCAAAATCAGCAAAAATACACTGTATACTCATTCAAAGATACATTTACACAAAGTTTAAGCCAGTAAGAATGGAAATCAGATTCATTACAATACATATCCACTGAGCGCCCAAAGAAAAGGACTGTTTCCTTCAAATAATCTTTCCTGCCACATTGTCTTGCTACCTTTGGTTATATAGTTCAAATCTGGCAACCTTAAGATCTATAGACTTGTAACTCCTTTGCTGGCTGCAGAGTTCTGGGAGTTAAAAGTCTATAGATCTTAAGGTTGCCTAATTTGAAAAACACTGAGGTAATTTATCAAAATATTCAATCAAGCCATGTCTTACAGATTCAATCATGTCCAGGGCTTCTGAAATAGCTGGAGCTGCAGCAGTACATAAATAATTGCCTGCTTCAACCACCCATGTGGACACAGAACTCCCGTTCAAAGGATCATCTGGCACCATGGTTTCTGATGCTTCGTTGACACTGGACTCCATTAGGCTTTCAAGCATTGGCTCAGATGGCAACATCTGCAGGTCTGCTGGCTCTTCATCAGCGACTTCTTCCTTCTTTACTTCCAAAGTCTGGACAGGCCAGTTGGTCAAAAAATGCTGCTGTGAAAGATAAGTGAAGATTTGTATCACTGTAAACAAAAACATTGTTTATGTTCCAAGCTGTAGATTGTAAAATCAGAAGTAGGAAGAACACAAATAAGACCTAAAGCCAGATGTTGGATTTCAACTCTGCCACCAACAATATGGTCAAAACTGATAGGAGCTTCTTACCATATTTCTGAAGCAACAGTCACTTCAATGATTTTAATTTAATTTTCTTTCTTGCTTCCAAATGCTACCTCCCTCCTAGCCCTTTACAGAGCTAAGCCTTGCAGAAAGAAAGATTACATCCAAATCTCAGCATTCTAGATAAAATATTTCTTTCTACCTGGAAACATTCTGCTTCCCTCCCCCTCCACCCCAGAATGTAGTGATTTAGCAATTCTGGGTATAACTTGTAGTTTTATGAAATAAATCTTCTAGAAGACCAAATGATTTGTGATGTTCTAAGAGTGACCCATTTATGCCATGAAAAAGAATGTTCCAGAATTACTGTACCTTAACAATTCTAACCCTAGAAATTTTGCACATCTATATTTCATCAAGCACTACAATACATAATCTTCTTCAAAACTTAAGTTTGTTATCCAAACGTTCCATAGGCAAGTTAAAAGATAAACGTTTTGCACTACCTGATTTTCCCCTTCTGATGTATTTTGTCCTTCCTTGCCTTCCACCTCCACGAGCAAATAAAGAGGTTTGGATTCTTTTGCTTCATTAAGAAAGCCTCCTGTGTCCACCTTCCTTTTGATTGTAGAATTCCAATGGTTTTTCACAGCATTATCAGTCCTTGAAAAATAGACAATAAATGTGTGCAGAATTAGCCAGGAGAAGCAGTAGCAAGGACTGCTATTCTGAAAGATGGCTGCTTCAACAGCCTTTAAACATACCTTCCAGGGAGCAGCTTGGCAATCTCAGCCCACCGGTTTCCAAGTATCTTGTGAGCTTCACATATTATGCGGTCTTCCTCTTCCGTCCAGGATGATTTCTTGACTTCAGGGTTCAGGTGGTTGTGCCAACGTTCCCGACATTGCTTTCCTAGCCGGCCTTTCAAATGCTTGGCTATGAGCGTCCATTGCTTTGTGCCATATTTTTTCACCAATTCAATGACCTCATCACAAAAATAAAACAGTTACATTTAGTTTTGTTTACTGAATGCACTTTTGATCATTGACATTCAGCCATTATACAAGGATCTACTGTATGTGGAAAGATGCAGTTAAGCAGGGCCATGCATTTCTGATCCACTTTAGGCGATGCTTGGCTAAAGACACTCAGTTTTGTTTTTAGGCTCTCTTTAGAACTGGGAAAACCACCCCAACTTGAGGATAAGGCAGAGGTGGATTCCTGCTGGTTCGGACCAGTTTGCTAGAACCGGTAGCGGACTTTCCCCCTGCTTGCCGAACCAGCAGTGACAGCCAACTGGATACACCCCCAAACCAGTCCTCCAGCTGAAAATCAGTCCTCCAGCCTCAAATCAGCCGAAAAACAACCCTCTGCGAATGCACAGGGGGTTTTCACCCAGAGGTGATGAGGGCGTGCACATGCACACTTCCGGCACGACTCCAAACTGATAGGGAAGGTAAGTAGAACCCCACTGCTGGGATAAGGGTTTAATATCTTGAAGGAGCAAAATCAGCATTTTAAGCCCTGTAAGGCATTTCAAGGCATAACACTTTCTCAAAACAAAAAAAAATTGCCCAACATTGGGGATATGATGGAGGCTACAAAAGGGGTACTGGAGAGCCCAGATAGTTCAAACTGCAATAAATGTTTGGATTCTCTATTATACTACAAAATTTTATATTGTGCGAATATTTGAATTATAACTTCCAACGGGAAGTTGAAGTCAGGTTGACATCCGTCATAATTGTAGATATAAACCCAGATTTCCTGCCAATGTTCTGGCTGGAAATTCTGCAAGGGCACTTTTGTGAAAGACTTGCTTGAGAATTATGCCCAGCCATTCCTCTACTACTTATATTAGGCAAGCTGGGTGCAACCTGCAGTTCCCTATCACACAGAAGACAGCATTGCAGTTCCTCCGCTCCAAAAGTAACCACTGAACAATGAATTACCTTCTGATCTTCTTGTTTAGTCCAGGGGCCTTTCACAAGAACAGGGTTTAGCACTCTTAGCCAGCGATACTGACACTGCTGCTCAGTGCGGTTCTATGAGCAAATTTAAATAGGTTTATGTTAAATGAAACACTAGTAAGACAGAAATAAAAATCTAAAGCAAGAGACATGCGTTAGCACTTTAACCAGCAGCTACATTTCTGCAAATTTGGCTTTCAATTGTTTCTGAAGATAGGGGAAACAACAAGAAAGTCTATTCAACTGAAAAATTCCACTTACAGGAAAATGGCTTGCTAGGTATTTCCAGTCATGTCCAAACTGTGTCACCAACGAATTCAACAGCTCATCCTAAAAAGAGCAAGATTGTCAGGATATGTCCCAATCTTACACAAAACAAGGAACAGACTCTTGAAGTCTTATGTGATTTGACCACACTGAACAACTATCCATAGGTAGCAGGTTACACTGCTCTCACAAAGTATACAATGCAGCAGGAATAGCACATAGGATGTGGAAGAAGCAAATACTTTGTCTAAACGGCCAACTCTGATATATGGAGAAATATAAAACTTCAATTGCCCCTTTCAAGAACTTTCAAGATCACCGGACTTGATTCTAGATTATACAATAAAATATTATCTTATAGAAATTCTATACGCATAATACAGGGATTTTATAACAGGAAGCAGAAAGAACACCAGATAGGTCTATATAATTTATAAGAAACTAAATGCCTCTTTAACTTTTGTCCTGGATTTCACTTCGTTAGAAAATATCCAAAATGAAGATTACAAACAGAAGCTTCCAACAGAAGCAAATTCAGAGCTCTGGCAAATATTTACTATCCAAAGAGCTGACTCATAAATGCATCTTTGGTATTACAGATAAGTCTTTGATTTACAACCAAAATTGTGAATTGATTTTCTGTTGCTAAGCAAGACTATTGTTAAGCGAGTCATACAAAATTTTATAACTTTTGCCAAAGTTGTTAAGTGAATTACTGTAGTTATTAAGTAAATCATGATTGTTAAGTGAATCTGGCTTCCCCCACTGCATTTTTTTGTCCAAAGCCAGCTGACTAAGTCACAAATGGTGATCACATGACCTTGGGACACAGCAACCATTGTAAACACATGCCAGTTGCCAAGTGCCTGAATTTTGATCACGTGACCCTGGAGATGCTGCAACAGTTTTAAGTGTGAGGATCAGTTATAAGTCACATTTTCCAGTGCCATTTTAACTTTTGATGGTGGCTTAATAAATAGTTGTAAATTGAGGACTACCTGCTTTTTTTACTTATAATTTGGTCAATAACAAGACCTGTCTGTGTTCCAACCATGTAACTGAGAATGTTATGCATGTTTTCCATTTAATAATTCAAAAGCAGGATAGTCATTTACTATATTTGTATCCAAACTTGTTGGTGGATCTTTTCTTAAGCATTCACCTCCTTCAGAGACTCATACCTGCTTGGCCCAAGGCCAATCACCCTGCTTTTTCTTTATGAATAACACAATACATACTTCTTCACGAGACCACTTGACTTTACATCTGTTATCCCGTCGATCTAGCACATCTGAATCCTGGTAAAGCAGTTCTTCTTGCTCTTCACTACTATAAACAGGTTTTAAAAGAGAGAGAAATGTTATATTTAAGCATTCACTTACAAATACTAATTCATGTCTATCTAGTTTAGCAAAATAAAACATTTCGGTGAAATCTTCACCTGCGCACTCAGTTCTTCAAATCACATTACACAGATTGGTATCCCTATACACTGGACTAATCCATACACTCCTCTGGAAGCCAAAGGGAAAAAATGACGTATACATTCTATAGCCATCCTGACATTTCAAAATGTCTTCACAATGAAGCTTTAGAAACACTGATCTCATCTGTAAATCTGTCAGTTGTCCTCATGCTTGGAATTTTCTCTTTGGAAATCCGCCAAAGCCCACGCCTGAACGGCTTCCGGCTTCCTATATTCTAACTTGCTTTTCATAAGCAGAAACAGGATAGTGTTATTGATCTAGAAGAGTGTTCGGCACCAAGTGCCGAAACGGGAGTGCATGCAAGCAAGGGAGCACCGGAAACCTCACGAGCAGTTTCTTGGTGCACACGTGCGGTAGCGCCGGAAACCGGAAGAGCAGTTCCCCAGCGTGCATGCAGGTCACCTGGTCTTCCACTTTCTGGCGCACATGCGCATGAGACGACCAACTGGCCAGCACATTTACACGCCAGAAACAGGAAGAGCAACGGGCAATGGCTGCTGTGCCCAGAGGTGGCTCTACATATCACTTCCAGCTCATGTGCCATAGGTTCGCCATCACAGATCTAGAACCTATCCCCAGAATCCTAGCAACAGCCTGGGATATAAGGCCAACAAGTCAAGTTCATTCCTATCATGCGATCAGTAGCTAAGATATTTGTTTAATCTGAGAGCTTAAAACAGAGCCCTTCACATTAAGTCTAATGCGCTATAAATCCATACTCAGAGCATTTAACTCCTTGGGATTTTTAAAAAAACAACTTGACTCCATCATTACATTACCTTTTACAGGCAAAGATCCCACTATCATTATGGTTTCAACTGCTCCCACCCCCTCTCCCATTTCATCAA
>JANHFT010002055.1:91517-105325 GCA_032467955.1 Pseudoxenodon macrops
CCTTCCTTATTCACCCGCCCCCTTTAGCAATGCAATTTGGAGGTGGCAGGTGGGGTGGGGTGGACCGCAAGATGTTAACCCTGGCTAGAAGCTGCTGGAAGTGGAGAAGAGGCCAGTCGGCCAGCCACCTGCTACCATATCTTCTGGCAGCCGGGGCAGAGAGGCAGCAAAGGGAGCCGCAGCCCCTCATGGAGCTGGAAGCATAGAGCGGAATGCTCTGCCCCGGCTGTCGGAAGACTCAGCACCAGGCCGCTGGCCCGACCAGCCTCTTACTGCTCAGTCAGCGAATGACGCTCTGACTGGGCGGAGGGGGGGTTGTCCGCTGGGTGGGCACTACATGGCAAGAGGTGACAGGTGGCTGCTCTCTTGTGAGTGGGGTGGGAGTTTGCAGGTAAGGGGAATGGATGGGTGGCGGACGAGCGCCAAAAACACTGAGGGGAGGGGAGGAGAGAACAGAGAGACATCTCCAGATCAGATCAGCTGATCCGCAGGTCGGGTTTAAGGGGCCCAGCTGCCACTAGCTGACCAAGGAAGGGAAGAGCTGCCTCCTATGCTGGCCAGGCCCACCCCTTCACGACGACTTATTTTCGGAGGAGACTCCAAAAATCAGGCTTGGCCTTTTTTTCAGGACATGTCATTTTTTGGGGGAAACACGGTAGATGTTAAGAAATTATGTGAATTAGAAATCACTTTGCTAGAGATTTAAAACTAAGGACTAAATCAAGAAAAGGGTACTTTAAACCAAAGGCCAAATTGAATACAATAACAGATGTACCACCTGCCAATACTTCACATTTCTCTTGAATATACATGGTCTAGCTACAATACTTCTGAACATCTTAAAAACCCAAAATGGTCAAACAACTGTATTGATCTCTCTAAAACAGGGCTGTCAAACTCCTGGCCCACATTGGCCACGCCTACGCATATTTTAGCCAAGGGGGAAAAAGTCCCGATACATCACATGATGATGCCACCATGACGCTGTGAGTTTGACACCCCTACTCTAAAAGTAGAGGTAACATAATTTCCATGTCTAAGTTTGTGGGAAAGTCTCCTCTCCTGATCAATAATTTATGGCTTTGTTCCTCATGCTTTCTTCTCCAATTGCAAGATTTTCAAAATGGACTTTTTATATCAAATATAGCAATCGTAAAATATAGGACCCCTAAAATAAATTGTTAAAATAACGGGTCAAAATTACTTCTACCATAAACCCAGACATGGATAAATTGTTATTTGGATATATTTGTGTAACACCTCCCACCCCCCATATTCACTATTCATACATTAACACTTCTAGAGAAAACAACATAAAATTATAGATGCAAATTTGGCCAACCCTAGCTTGAAATCATAGCCCATTGTGGAGGATTCAAGTTGTTGAAGTACTCAACCATTCTGCAAATTAGCTTAGCAAATTCACCACAAATGTTTGAACTACTCACACTTGTTAGTTATTTGGGCGAGACGAGCTTTCTCAGAAGAAAAAGTTTCATCCAAATCAAACAAGTCCAGGCTGGGAGGAGGCAACTCTCTGAAGGCTGGTGGAAAAACCTAATAAGCAAAAAGATGAAACAAAAATGTCTGATTTGTCCTTATTTATTTTTAAAAAAGGATATTGGTGCAGGATACTAATCAAAGCATTCTAATATCCATGAGAAAGCAATTAGCTGTTCTATTTATAACCTACTCAAAATCTCTATTTGTTAGCTTTTATCTGAAATTTTCCCTCAAACACTTGATTCACCTTTACTATAGGTATTCCAGTGTCTTATAATGTACCTCCTATCCATCCTCCTATACTCACCTCTTCATTTAACATGTATTCTGGCTATTTTTTGCTAATGGATCAAATCTTATATTCAGAATCAAAATATTTGTTTTCCATCTACACTTACTTTATTATAGTAACAACAAATGATACTGTTACTCACTGCTGGTTGGAGTGCAGGTAAAGGTGTTTCAAACTGTGGCTGAATTAGCTGAAGTGGTTCATATTTCACATTCAGCTGTTCATAAGACCTGTAGAATATAGTTAGTTTACATAATCTGATAATAAATGTAAAACATCAAATTGATCATTCGGAACATACTATTACTGAAAGTATACTCCTAAACACAACTATTAGGGAGTACGTTCTACAAAACTGCATGGGGAAACTTTAAAATAACTCAGATTAGGACTACCCGGCAATAACCTGGTGGATTTCACATAAAGTTAATATTTTAACCCGTACAATTGAAAGTATTCCATTTTTGCATCAGAATCTAAAATTCTAAAGATTTTGATGCAAAAATAGAAACTTATATGGAACTTGAGCAATGAAGTGCTATTGGTCAATAAGGAAAAGAGTGTTATATATTAAGGCCATAGTCCAGAAATGATAATTATTAGAATAAACATGGTATCAAGAAACAGGCTAATGAGAAGTTTTGGTTTAAAAAAAGGTACAACTAATTCTTAGGCAGATGTATAAACACAGAAGAGATTGCTGTGCTACTTGTTGCACTGAGGAAACATGGGTATCAGTGCAACAAGTAGCACAGCAAGAAGAATAACCATTGATCCAGGACTCTTCTCACAATTCCGCTAGGAAACACAATCTTCTGCACAGAAGAGAAAAATAAACTTTCCTGGCCACCGCCCATTATTATTTGCTCCTCTTTCTGGCTCCTGGATGATATAGCTCAACTCTTAAATAATTAATTAATTAATTAACGGCTTATTTGTTTGCTTTCTTGAGTATTTTCTATACATTACAATTTTCATTACCACCTATCCAAAATAGACCACAATTGTATATACATTGTAGATTTATAGATTTTAGATTTCTATGCCAATGCATGCAATATTTAAATCCAATTTGTTAGTGTTTTTTAAAAATAAGCTATTATTTTAAGAATAACAAATACTCTCAGATGCTGACTTAATAATTTTCGGAAGTGCTGTAGTATCTAGTTGGTAAATAGACATATCAAACAGTGTTGTAAAGTCTCGTGGATTCTCATCTCCCTCTTGCAGACAAACCCGTAACCGTTCTGATAAAGTGGCTATATCAGGAAGCATTGTATAATCAGAAATCTGAAAAAAAAGAGCAAGTTAGCACCTGGGATTAAAAAAAATGGGTGTTAAGATATTTACATATCTAATATACAATTAAGATATGTAAATGTAAAATAAGTCTATTTTAATTTCTTGTCAAAATGCTAAATTTAGCAGTATGCAAGTAATCCTCAATTAGGACCAGAATTTCTGCTGTTAAGCAAGACAGTTGTTAAGTGAAGGACACCCGATTTTACAATCTTTTTCCCCATGGAAATCACTGCAGTTCTTTACTGAATCACATGGTCATGAAGCAAACCCAGATTCCTCACTGATTATGCTTGTTAGAAGATATCTGGGAAGGTTATAAATGACAAATCGCATAGCTCTGGGATACCGTAACCATTGTAACTACATGTTGGTTGCCAAGCGCCTAAATTTTGATCACATGACTGTTGGGATGCTGTAACAGTCCTAAGTGCAAAGACTGGTTATAAGTGACTTTTTCAGTGCTGGGTAAGTTCAAATGGTTGCTAAACAAATGGTTGCAATTTGAGGACTACCTGAATTCAAAACCAATCTGTTCCATCTTCAGACTATGAGCAAATACATCTCCTAATGCAAAACTTTTGAATAACAAACTGCTTTAAATAACAAAATACTTTGGTCAGAATATACTCATGTTAACACTGATTGTAGAATTATTTTTTGTTGTGAAACGCAACTTGGAAAGGTGGTAGTGAAAGGAAAGCATTGAACACTGAAATAAAACACAATCATATATTTTGCTTGAATAAAACTTTTAACTTAAATTGTGATAAGTTATTAATCAGGCAAAATTCTTTTATGAATCTGGCAATATATTTTCAATATAATCTAAATTAGTTCAAAAATCATAACAAAATATTGAAACTTTGGCCATGGTAATTATGACATTTCAATAAGGAGTGGCATGATTCTCCCAGTTGTAAAAGTTTTAAAGCTATCAAACATGTCCTCCGTAGTGGTCCTATTTTAAGTATAAAAATAGGAAAGGACATATGTGATTAAAAATTTCATTTTGAAGCATATTTTTGCCCTTTGTTGTATGACTAAAGGTGAGCTAGAGAAAAAATAGATCTTCATTATATGTCACAGAATAATGCTACAGGAGACAAGATCTCCATTTAGAAACTTACATGGAATAAACCCCACAAGATTCTTAGGACACTTTAGTGCAAACATGTCTAGCTGAATTCTTATTAAGAGAAAATGTATTTTTTTGCACAAGTAGTTCATGCTCTAGTAGTCTTCTGATAATTTGCTCTGATTGTATAATCTCATCAGATTTGCTTCATAATTGTCTAAATTTGTAGATGTATCATGAGCCCAGCAGTTACTTACAAAGCTTTTTGTTAAAACATTAAGGGAGGCTGATATCAATAACACATATGCCACTATTTTTTAAAGATTTACAATTATACCAGAAAAGAAATCACCTCTATGAACAATATGCTGCCAACTTTTTAAAACAAAACAACTATTTTAAAACAAAAGTTATTTTTTGTAATGAAATAATCATCCAATAGAACTTGTTAAGCCATTCAAGTACTGAAGCAACTCTAAGCCCCATGCCAATTATGTTATCCTAAATTCACAAAAATCAGTCTTATTTTTTTTTCATTTCTTCAAAGGAATTCAATTTGCACCTGTTGTGCTCAAAGTTTTTTATGGACAAGGCCCATGCTGAATTTCAGATGGGCCCATTCAGGTCATTCTTCTCAAAAAGGATACAGTACCAATTTCTAAGGACCGTCTTCCCATCTAATCTAATATCTAATCTAATATCTAATCTAATCTCACAGTAAAGTCAGTTCAATGCCATATTACTGAAATATTGACTTGGACATTTTCTGACTGGCTTAAGTTACTCTTGTTTCCTACTAGTCTAGCTCCTCTAATACTGGTTGAGAACTTTAATTGTTCTTGGAACCAGGTATTCTATGAGAAACTAAAATTCTTTTGAGTTCTCAAGGGCTCTGAATAAGTACTATCCACTCCAGAGGACCTATCATCTTTTGTCTATATTTTTGAGTAGATCTATTCATCTATTCTGCCCAGTAAAATACTTCAACCAAGTAACAAACCTAAATTCAGGAGAGGTTTTCTTTGATCAAAGTTAATGTCCTCCCACCAATGTTACTGAAGGGAGATATTGACATGTTCAGCTTGAAGGAAAGTTGTACTTCTGCAGCGGAAGAACAATTCACATGCGGAATCATGTTGTTTTGTATTACTTCTGCTAGGATAAAGCTCAGCAGGAGTTGTTATTTCCATTCAATCCTCCAGCTGTTATTATCAGTTCAACCTGACTCCATCTCACAGAATGTTGCTAAGTGATGTTCTATGGTCTGCAGAATATGCCTCAATCTGCCTTTAAGAAGTTGTTACAGCCTCCTTTTTGATTCTGCCGATCACCTATTTTAAAGAATTACGATTAGAGGTATATGTAGGTATTTGTCCAGCTGATTACCTATACCTAATTATTATGTTTTTTAATTAGCCTTTGATATCTTCCTTTAATTTACTGGTAGGAATTATATTTTTACCTGAAATTTATTTGTTACATCTATGTAGCCTTAATTTCTTTAAGGCTTAGAATTACACTAAAAAGAAAAATCACATGTAAGTATGATACATTGCACTAATTTTTTAACTAGTTTTAAATTCCAAATATTTATTTGAAAATAATACCTTGTGTCTTCAAATTTATTTGTTCGTGACAAAAAAAGTGGTCTATCATTTCCATTACATGTGTTATGAATTTAATTTTTGTAATATTTTATAACAACTTATGGTTTGTGCAATAAAGTTTATGTACATCAACATATACACATACATATATATACACTTACTTCTGGATCTTCTGCATCTATTTGATTTAAGTGAATGTCATTTGTTGTAAGCCACTGGAAAAGTACTTCCTAAGAAACCACAGAAATTTGTTACATTTGTAAACCATTTAAACAACTATCATTAAAAACTTGACCCCACAATTCAATTCTTTCATCTCCTTTATCTCTATAAAAGTTTGATTATCTTTAATGGGCCTTAAAACTTTTTATTGTATTAGTGAATTAGTGTATGGCCTAGCAATCAAGTATTAAGTCTTTAAAAATTCTTGAATTGTCTGAAAAATATTGAATCTGCATTAAATGCATTCTCCCCAATTAAAGTAACTGTAACTGTCAAGGACAAAGAAAAAATGGTTTTCAGGAGAAAATGTAACACAACAATTGGCTGGTTTAGCATCAGTGTATCAAAAAAAAAAACCAACAACCCAAGAGTATAGTATATTTGATTGAAGCAGTATATAAGTCTCATAAATCCATGCATAAATAAAAATCTGAAGGAAAGGATAGGCAGCAAACCTTTCTACCTGCATTGGTTTAAATATGCTCACTGTGTTACACTGAGCTTCAGGGAAAAATTACCAATCTTTCATTTGAAAAGACATAAGATTATAAGATTAAACAATAACTCACCATGATTTTGGTATTTTCTTCTTTTTCCAAATACTGATCACTGAACATATGACATGATCCCAATACTGCTAATTTGCCACCTTGAGTCTATCAAATAATAAACACAGGACAGGACATGCATGAACTATAATCATCTAAGGGAAAATCTAAAACATGCTATCTAGATTAAGTTGATTCAATTTTAAGAGTGAGGTATATTTTTTATAATATGTAGGTGATATAATGATTAGTTATAATCATTAATCAACATAGAGATCTGAACAATTGTTCTAGTTATTGTAATATTATTTAAAATTAACATCATTTTATTGGCAAACAAAATTAATCAAGATTTAAGGCACCACTTTTAAGTTTACTTTTCTTGAGCCAATAAAAAAACAACAGTATATACAAAGGTTCCATATTTTCTTGTTCATTTTAACTGATCTGAGAAATAGACAACAGGCACATTTGGTTTTTAAAAAATCCTCCAATACTGCCTTCATTTACACACAAATGTATTGCATCTCTCTCTCTCTCTCTCTCTCTCTCTCACACACACACACACACACACACACACAATCTGACCTGGTCAACTGCAAAAAGATGACATCTAGGCCTTGAAACCAAGGTCTAGATTTCAATAATAATGATAATCATTATATTGTATTTTTGTCAGACAAAATCAATCAGAACCATTTCTGAATAGTGTTAAACTAAAATGTTATTGCATCTAAGGAGATTCTCTGTCATCGAGATTATTTCAAAGGTGCTTTTTAAAGAAGCAACTGGCCTTTCTTATTTTTTCTTTTGAAGATGTTTCGCTTCTTATCCAAGAAGCTTCTTTGGCTGTGACTGGATGGTGGAGAATGGAAGGATTTATATTCCTTGCAGACAGTTGGTCATTAGCACTCATTTTGAGAGTCATTAAGGCTCCTTGAAGGTTTATGTTGTGTCCTTAAGGTCATGTGAGTAATGCAAATGGGTATGGAGCCTTCTTGGAACTGCTGAGAGGATTGTAGACTGGTGAAAGATGATGTCATATCGCTCCTCCTGAGAAAGGACTGTTCAATTTTGAGATAGATTACCTCTTTGACCCCTCTTTCAAACAAGCAGTCCTCTCTCTCCAAAATGTGGACTTGCTGTCTTCAAAAAAGTTGCCTTTGTCTTTTAAATACAGATATGCTGCTAAATCTAGTCCTGATGGGTTTGTTCTCCCATGCATTTATAAAGTGATTGTTTTGTTATTGCTAGTCCTCTATGTTAGAATAATTTCACCTGACTGACTGCATTCCATAGATAAGGATAAGATAAGGCTTCACTGGATTCTGGGGTTGCTTAGACCTATGCTGCTTTCTGCAATGCAAAGACTCTAAACTTGGCTCCTTCTTAACACTTCCTTCCAATCTAGCAGGAATTTCCTCCACAACTTTAAAGTGTTTTAATGATAACAGTATCTATTTTTAACAATTGCTAAACCAGGTGGGCAAGGGAATAGAGTAGTTGTTAATATCCTTTTGTTTGAAACCATGTCAAAGTATTTTCAAATGGCAAAATACAGAGGAAATATATTTCATCAAAAAGAATTAAACTTGGACAGAAGTTGTAACTCAGTAATGTACCTTGTAAGGATAAAAAGCCAAAATGGGCCTATTAAGAGGAAAACAGACAGAGCCTGTAGACAGAACAGCCACTGCAGGTTTCATCACATTTAATGTAGCACCAAACGGATATACAAAAGTGAGAGCCCTAGAAAAAGGATGCAAAGAATGTCATTGTCAATTTTAAAACACTGCAGCATTGTGAATTTTCAGATACAATATACTGTAACAATATTTTCCTATAAAAATGGTCTCTTACTTTAAAAAATAGGATGTGCAATGTAGCATACAAGATACTTACTGAGAATCATTTCCACCAGTATCTTCATCTATTATCCCAGTCACTGTTTTTCCTGCAGCTCTGCTGATTTCCCTTATTTGGGAAAATACAAAATCAACTGAGATTAATATTTTATAATACAGTTATTTAAATAAAATTTTCCTGAAATGATTTATTATTCACAAATGACTTACCGATTTAAAACTCCATTCGACACCAAAGCTTCTTTAGGATGGAAATATTTATAATACACATTTCTCACCACAGAATCTTAAAAGAAAGAAAAACAAATAGTTACTGAAGTGCATTGCTTCAAGACAGAGATTCCATTTCATGGCCATAATTAATTCCATTTCAAATCATGAATCTATGGTCAGTGGTGGATATACAATTCTAGCAAAGTAAAAATGCAGTTGAACTAAATGAGAGAGGTGCAGTGGCACAGGGACTCTCTTTAGTAGGTCCACTGTAATAGCTGTCTTTTATTGCTTTCATGCTCTGGGCACTGCTATTATTCCAAGCACACTGCAGCTTGGAATGCTATTCACTATAAACCAAGGCCCTTCTGTTATCTCATGCTAGAGCATATTATGTATGTATGGAAAGTGGAATAGATTGATATTTTTACATGTAGGAAAGTTACAGCAACGTATATTTAACTACAAATCATACTGTCCAATTATTAGGAGTGCAACCATAACAAATATTACATATTCAGACGTAACCTTAATATTATTTCTTTATTTAATACATTTTACTGCTTCCTATATCTATGTTTCATTCATTCATTCATTCATTCATTCATTCCTAAAACTTATCTAACTGCCTGAAGTCATCAGCTTCTTGACAGCTTATAGAAATCATTAAAAAATACCAAAAAATATGTACAATTAAGAGTCATCACAGTATATTATACAGTGGTATCTCTAAGTGGTTTACCACAACATAAAGGAAAACAGACAATAAATTGAAATAATATAAAATCAATGCAATGAAAAAGTCACATAAAGATAGTTATATGTTCTTGTACAGTACCCTGTTTCCCTAAAAATAAGACCTCCCCGGATAATAAGCCCAATCAGGCTCTTGAGCGCATGTGCTAAAATAAGTCATCCCCCGAAAATAAGCCCTCCCCAAAAGACAGCAGCAGCCATGAGGTGACCACGCTCGCCATATCCTGCATCTCAAAAATAATAAGACATCCCTGAAAATAAGGCCAAGCACTTATTTTGGGGGTCAAAAGAAGACCCTGTCTTATTTTTGGGGAAACACGGTATTATTTCCAAAATCAACAGATATTAAGAATAAAAACACTTGTCAAAACTACAACCAAATTTACCTTTCTTTTTCAGATAAATATTATTAGCCTGGATGTGAAAATATAAAAGATGTTGAAATAGATATTGCGTTATAATTTGTTTTCTATTTTGAACTACTGGTAGGAGTTTGGATACATTTTGAAAACTGAAAAAGTAGCAATTCTTTTTCATGTAATTTATTACCATTATTGACCATGATCCCGAACTCTTCTAATAAGAAGTTGATGTTAGTATCATAACGAGATTCACCACCTTCTCCCAGCATCACCAAGATATTCCCACCACTTTCTAGATATTTCTTCAGAACTTCAAACTAAGCAGAAAAAAACTTATTGATACAAAGTTGGTTTCATACTTTTTTCATAGTCAATAAGAAAATTAAGACAGTCTTGAATATTAAGACAGTCATACTACACGGCTTGTAATATTTATATTTTTAATATTTCCAAAATCTCATTTCCCATTTAAAACATGTATCTATTTTAATAAGAAAATGATCAGATTAATCATACAACTTTATTATATTTTTAAAAAGTCAAACAGAAATGTACAACCTAATAAACAATTTGTTCCTTAGCACATAGCAAAATGTGTACAGAGAACATTTCTGTTTCTCCACCAAAATATAAATCTTATTATGAATATTTAAGTTCTTCTCAATATTCAAAATATAATTAACTCCTGGACAATAAACAGATAATGTATGTAATGCTAGCACATACTTCAGCAGCTGTAAATTTTTCTCTGGGTCCTGCAGTAATCCACAGTTTTACTCCTGAAAGTTTCTCTGAAGTGATTTCATCTTTTAAGCTAGGAACAAGTAAACAAGAAATCTTATTCTACCATTTAAAAAAGAAAAAAAGAAATGCAATCTGTTTTAAGGAAAACTTTATGACATGTATATTATTTTATCAGATATATATCAGAACAAATTACAGATTTCAAAAAAGACATAAAATATGATGAATTCCACTTACCTCTGTATTTTCCAGTTACTACGAAGTTTTTTTTGTAAAATCCTATAACCACTGTTCATAGTAAAAATTTCCTTTTTGGAAGCATTGAAGATAATAATATTGCGAAGATCTCCCTCCATAATTATCTTAAAGATGAAAAAAAAGTAAAATTACATAAACAAAGGAGCAAATCAATGTTATAAATATAAATTACTGTATATTGTCTCTAGCTTAATATGCAGTATAGTATTTTTTTTAAAAGATTAAATTTGTTATCTTGTTTATAGCAATTCTGAAAACAATATTATTAGGGGTTCAATTTGAAATACATCCTTATTGCCCATTGAAATGTTCCCTGTTGGGAGGGAGGACAGAAAGAGAGGTGTGAAAAATCCTATTGCTATATAATTTACAGGAAATAAAGAATTCATAATTCCTCTGTTTAAAGCAAAAAAGCATCTCTCAACTTCTTTTTAAGTAAATAATGAAAAAATATTTATTTACGTATTATTTTTTCCAGACATTCCACCAAGTAATGAACAAAAATGGATTTAGTCATAGAAAACTGTTATGAAATTATCTTCAATGACAAAAATATATTATTAGAACATAGATGGCATATTTACAAAACAACTTCAAAAACTTTAAAGAGATTCTGAGAATTATAGCTGCAGGAAAGAAAATAGTATGCTCTTTAATGTAATTCCCGGCATCTTTTCTGGATTACAATTCTTGGTGAAAAACCATGAATTATATTGCTATACAACTCCACAATTTGTGCAATGTGCATTTATGCATTTGCAGCTAGAAAAAAAATAAAAGGAATTATATTGATCAATCTATGCCTGTCCTTGAGGAACAGAATTAAAGGCTTGTTCAGACATACCGGTAACTAGGGCTATCCTAAAAAAAAGGAAGACATTAGGACATCATCCTTTTTAGGATAGCCCTATTTATGTCTGAACCAGCCTTTAATTCAAGGACAACTTGTCCTAATGTCCTCCATCTGACAGGCATAGCATTAAAAGTAAATATTGTTTGGCTTTTTTAGTATCTACTATACAAACTATCTCTTCCTGACCAGCTTTTCTCTGCAGCACAACCTTCCCTAAAAAAAAGTCACTGCAATTTAACAAGTTCTCACTGAAATTGATCCAACTTTAATCAGTTACACACCAACCATTTTCTAACTTATTCTAGCACATTCTTGACATTCAAAAGCCAGTCTTTCTGATGCTAGTTACAATTATTTCATATTCATGTAGACCAATGACTTTTTTTTTGTCCCTGATGTCAAGAAAGTTAAATAGTGTATCTGATTGTCTGTGAGCAATTTGACCTGTTCAGAAATCTGGTAATTCTACAGATAATGCTAAACCACAATGGACCTCTTTGCTTCTGCATTGACATGGGCTAAAAACCTACCCATTATAAGTTTATGTTCTGCAACAAACCATGGTTTAAAAAAACCATCTTCAACAGTAGTAAAAACTACTGTTCTATATTAAAATTATTTATGACAGATTTATGACACAGAAAGAGAAATTACAATGTTCTCTGTGAGTGTGTCCCTATGTTGCTAACAGGGGATTAGAGAGACATTCAGCATGCCTACCTACCTTCTACAGATATGAATTGTCCAAAGACCCTTGGACTGGATGAGGTTTTTTATTCATCACCCTAATGTTAGAGGTTCCTTACTAAGGAAGTGTTGCCACATATTCCCCATCAAAGGGCTGATGAAAAAAAAATCCTTTTTTCGGGCAGGAAGAGGAGGCTCTTTGCATCCGTTTACTTCAGGAGTGGGGGAATCTCTCGTTTTCCAAAAGTTGCTAAACTACCGTTCCCAGCATCCTTGGCGATGGCTGGTCCGATCCCAGTTGCAACAGTTGGAAGAGCCGACAGTTCCTCAGCCACACTTTAATACTTCTGCAACGGGAGGAATTAAGGAACAAACCTTACGCAAAACGGGGGAACTTCCTCTTTGAGGTAGCTCAAGCATTGCAAAAACCATCTTCCAACAACCCCCAAAAAGGGAGGTTTGAGCCTCCGGTTCGAAGGGGCTATACGCATCGCAAGTCCAACCCGGTTTTCCTCTATGTAAATAGACCACAGATGCAAACACGGCAAACGAGCGCTTATAGTTGAGTCTCCACCGTATTACTAAGTCACCCTTTCCCTCCCCAGGAAATTCATTTACCTGCGGAGTCGCCACCATTTTTTTCGCGATTCCTCGATTAGGAAACCTCTGTGGTGGTGGCGGCGGCGGCGGCAGCAACACGCGGTAACTAAGGGCCGCTCCACCCTAGCAACGCGAGTCTCTTCCTGCGCGTGCGCGGAACGCGGCTTAACTGTAAACCTCCGGAGGGGGAAGACAAAAAGTGAGATGTTTGATGACATCTGATCCGGGAATGTTAAGAGATTCGCAGACTTGGAACTGATGCAGTGGGGAGGAATTCGCCGGTGGAATCTTCCATTCTTGGAAATAGGGGGAGCTTGTGAGAATCTGCCATCGCGAGAGGAGGGGGGGAAATGTTTTCTCCGTCCCCGCCTTTAGCGCGAAAAAGCAGCAATTAAGAATATTTAGAATTTCTATTAATCCTTCTGTCTTATTTGCTTGCTAATCTATAGCTGTTTACGCTTTCTAAGAAAAATGTTCCATAACAAGAGGCAAGAGCTGTAAAATACTGTATTGGCCTGATTCCGGCATTCTATCAATCCATATTTATATAAATTATTATTTTACAAGTAATTCCAGGGAAGAACGTATTTAATATTCCTTCTTCCTCCTATTTTCTCCACAACAATAACCTCGTGAGGTGGGTTGGGCTGAGAAAGTGACTGACCCAAAGTCACCCAGCCAGCTTTCATGCCTAAGGACAGAACTAACATTTACAGTTTCCTGGTCTGGTGCCTTAACTCTATGCTGAATTGGGGCTGCAAAATTCAAGCAATTATTGAATGGTGGCAATCATTTTCTGTATCATTTTGCTACCTTAAAGTGGATGTACATAAATTTATAGGTTGTGTTGGAAGAAATATCCATCTGGGTTCAGTTCCAAGTGGGGGAAAAGACACTGGAAACATGGAGACTGCTTGGAAA
>JANHFT010002055.1:125394-136925 GCA_032467955.1 Pseudoxenodon macrops
GAGGGAGGGAGAAAATTTATTTTTTCCCTGGAAAGTTATAAAATATTGTCATTATCAGATCTCCAAAAAACAAAGCAAAACAAAAAAAACACCTCACAAGATATGGAGTATGATAAGATTTAAATGTAGATGGACTTTGATATGCAGCTTTTACAAGTTCTCTACAATTAAATTGGCTTAGATATGCATCTTCTACAACTTCTCCATGACTAGTAAACAATTCTTCGTGATAGCCTTTAAAGTGGTTCATTTATTGAGTGGGGAAAATTTAAAACATGAAGATGTTCTTGACAAATCTGACCTCTTAACTGAGCCATTTTGTTTTGGAAGGCTGTCAGATATATATATATATTCAATCTGGTGATTATTGTCTCCAACAGTTGGATCCTTCTTTTCAGCATTGTTTTTACTAAGCCCTTTTGAAATCTGTATTGCTCTTCAATTTTAATACATACATTGAAAGTCTTCTATTTTTTTTGATTGCAACATAACAAGCTACTCATAATTAGCAATTTCTCTTGGCTCAATTCTAAGCAGCATTTCTGGAGTCAAAAATCCTCTCTGAGCATCTCTCAATTGATCATCTATAATGTTTGGCTATTGACCAAAGCTGTTACATCTCAGAAGCAGCTAAATACTGAAGTAGTTGGATCAACAGCTAGTAAACATTTTTTGTGTCTCTGCAGGAGACAATGCCATCAGAATAGACAAAACAACAGCTGGAGAAGAGGGTTTATTTGTTTGTTTGTTTTTCTGATAGGGAGGCTTCAGAGGTGGGATTCAGCCAGTTCTCTCCAGATCGGGTGAACCAGTAGCGGCGACTGCAGGAGGCTCCGCCCACCCACCGGGACGTAATGCGCGAGCACTGCACATGCACAGAAGGGTGTGTGCATGCGCAGATGAGGCATGTGCAAGCAAAGCGAAGCAGTAGGGAAGGTAAGCAGTGGTGAAATCTAACATTTTTAAAGACCGTTTCTATGGGCGTGGCTTGGTGGGTGTGGTGTGGCTTGTGGGTGTGGCTTGATGGGCATGGCAGGGGAAGGATACTGTAAAATTCCCATTCCCTCCCCACTTCTGAGGGAAGGATATTGCACCCCACTCTGGGGCCAGCCAGAGGTGGTATTTGCCGGTTCTCAGAACTACTCCAAATTCCGCTACTGGTTCTCTGAACTACTCATAATTTCCACTACCAGTTCTCCAGAACCTGTCAGAACCTGCTGGATTTCACCCCTGAAGGTAAGTGAATCCCACCTCTGGGAGGCTTACTAGTTCTCCAAAATTCCAAAGTTAATAGGCAACCATTTAATAACATTTGTATTTACCATTTTAAAAAGTAGAAATATAATTTATAATAATTCCTAGTGGTAGAAAGGAGCAAACTGTATATGGCTATCTTTTCCCAAAGTCCACCTGACTGGGGGAAAAAAAGATTTATTTTGTTCCCATACCTGTTCAACTTATACAAGGAGTATAAGGATATCAAAATGGGATGAGATAATACCTGGAACAGAAGATCAAGAACTAAAAGGTGATAAATACAGACAACACCAATTTGCTAGTTAAAAATAAAAAATCCCATTAAACATTAAAAATGGGAAGTGCAAACTGGGATTAATTTAGATATTAAAAGGACATAATAATGATAGCCACTATGATTGGGAATATACCCTTCTTCATTGTTAATCATTTTTATTTATCCAAGTTAAAATAGAGAAAGGTGGACAATGCGCAGTAAAAGTAAAGAGAAGATTAATTCTAAGGAGGAAATGGCAGAGGCAATTGTGTTTCATAAAAATCAGATTCTACTTTCCAGAGTAAATATATACCTCAGCTTGAAAAGATTGCTAATAAACAGCAATAAAACATGTTGGAACCTTTACATTATGGATCTGATAACTGTAATCCAATCAACACAGAACCAAATAAAGACGGTCTCTTAAGACCATTAGCAAGCATAAAAAAATATATCTTGGACAAGTTATGAGAATGGATGATAGGCAATTAGACACCTACTATGCCTGGAATGCTTGAGAAACTAGAATTAGAACATCATGGACCAATGGACAGATAGGATCCAAGAAATTATGCAATTATCCTTGAAAAGGGTATAACAATAACAATAGCACTCAGGCTTATATACCGCTTTAAGTGCTTTGCAGCTCTATATAAGTGGTTTACACAATCAGCATATTCCCCCCAACAATTTGGGTCCTCATTTTACCCACCTCAGAAGGATGGAAGGCTGAGTCAACCTTGAGCCAGTGAGATTTGAACTGCCAAAGTTTGCAGGCAGCCAACAGTCAGTAGAAATAGCCTGCAGTACTGCATTTTAACCACTGCACTACCATAGTTGTAAAGTTATTAGGCACAGGTTGAGATGACAGAACTCTGTTCATGCATTCATTGGGAACTTGATGGCTTTAAAATAGCTATATGAAATACCTTTTGAATTGTGAATTAATATTGAGTATGATAAAAAGGAATGCATTTTTTTCCATTTGTTCTAAGCACATTTTTCTCCCATTTCATAGCTTTAAACTATCTGTAGATTCTACATGTTTAATTGTATCCTAAGCAAAACATACACACATAATATCATACCTGATCATCAGATAGCATCAGTGTGGTTGTTTAAATCATTATCTTGGAGGAAGAAGAATTGCACTGCCAACAATTTTTACGACAGTAGAGATACCACCAAAAAGAATTATATTGTGTGGCATTAAATAAAGCAGAGAACTGACCATTTCCCTAGGTTTTTATCATAGCTTAATCTAGGTGAATGTGTTTGCTTAAATAAGCATTGATGGTATTTCATGACTGATGCCTACCAGCTAGCAATCTTCCTATTACTACTTGAGAGTTGGAACTTAGCCAATAAAGTCTCTTTTAATACTGCTAGATTCAATAGCAATAGCAGTTAGACTTATATTCTGTTCCATAGTGCTTTACAGCACACTCTAAGTGCTTTACAAATGACATCTTTTTGCCCCTCCCCCCCAAAAAAATCTGGCTCCTCATTTTACCAACCTCAGAAGGATGAAAGGCTGTGTCAACCATGAGCATGTCAGGATTGAACTCCAGACTGGGCAGAGTTAGCCTGCAATACTGCATTCCAACCACTGTGCCATGTATCTTGTCCTTTTATGTACACTGACAGCACATGCACCAAAGACAAATTCCTTGTGTGTCCAATCACACTTGGCCAATAAAGAATTCTATTCTATTCTATTCTATTCTATTCTTAAAAAGCAGAATAGGATGATCTTTACACAAAAACTAGACTTTATAAGGAGATGAAGTGTGATAAATGTCATAGACCAGTGTTGGTGAACCTTTTTCCTGCTGAGCGCCGAAACGGGAGCACGCGCACAGGGGAGCACTGGAAACTGGAAGAGCAGTTCCCCAGTGCCCATGGGCACGCTGGGAAGCTAAGCTTGCAGTTTCCGGCATGCGCATGTGTGCCAGACACCTGGTCTTCCAGTTTCTGGTGCGCATGCACACGCAAAGACCAGCTAGCCTGCTGAAAACCAGAAGCCCACATGCGCCTGGGAACTGCTCTTCTGGTTTCCGGTGCTTCTGCGCACACGAAGACCTGCTGGACCAGCGTGCTGGAACCCGGAAGAGCAATGGGTGACGACTGACATGCCCGGAGTGATGGCCCTGCATGCCACTTCCACCACACGTGGCCATAGGGTCGCCATCATGGTCATAGAAAGTGCTAGCTGGAAGTCTCCTCACTTCTACAGAAGTTGGTGATAGACATTTGCCTCCAGAGTCACAGCTTTCATCTTCCTGTGATAGCTGCAATTTAAATTAATAGTGATGAACGTAGGAGGAGGAGCAGAAAAACACTCTTGCTTCCTAAGGAAAGCAAAACAGATATTTAAAACGTTCTACCAATCCTATATACAAATATGCAATAAACCACAAAGAAGAATTTGAAAAGTACGGTAATATGAAGAGGAATTTCAACTATCTTTTAAAAATGTGATAATTGGCTGGTGGAACTGCCAGTCAAAGAATGGCAACATTGGTCACCTCCTCATAGATTATATTCCAATAGGAGAAGGAACCATGAGAGAGGCCTTGGGAAGTTAATGGAAGGACAGATCTAAGGAAGGCTCAAAAGCTAAATCTGGGAATATCCTCCCTCCCTCAAATCAGGAAGCCCTTTTGTAGCTATTTAGCAAAAGTCAAGCTGCTCCTTTCTTCTTTTGCGAACTACACACTGTGTTATGCCATATATTCCCACATTCGACACAATTATCTGACTTTAAACAACACAAACACAAATATTCTAAGCCCTCAAAAGCATTTTGCAATGTCAACAGGACAAAAGAATAATAATAAAGGAAAGACTTTACAGAGCAAAATATACACCCCACCAAGTCATAATATGAGTCAAATTGAATCTCCAATTTGCATTAACCTGGAAACTGGGTTGGTTTTTTTTTTTTTTTTAGTTCAATAGAACTTTTCCAAACATGATTCTTGGTAAGAATAAATCTGGATCTAACCCATAAAACGTGCAATGAATCGTTATAAGAAATAAAAGTCTTCTTTAAAAAGTTTAAAGTGATCAGTTGTATAATTCATGTTTAACAGAATATGTCTACTGATAGGGACAAAAGACAGAAAGTCATAACATGCAGACACATTATTCAGGTAACTTGTATACTGTGCTTGTCAACTTTGCATGTGACTGAACAATGTGTCCGCATTCCTATTATCTATGCAAACCTTTGATATTTGTAAAAAAAAATGCATTTAATCTTTCATTTGTTTGCCCATCCTTTTCAAAACTAATTTGGAATTATATCATTGTTTAAATGGTAACCAAAAGGAAAAGACAAAAAAAATGGATTTTGAAAGATATTCTAAGGGACTTCAGTCCAAAAAGAGCTGGTTTTAGAAGGAAAAAAGAATGACGCTTAATTTAATTTATAACATTTAAATGAAATGAAATCAGCATGGTTACTTCCCCAATATTTAAATATTAAATTTAATCTTTCGGTCACAAACTAGTAGATTTTCCATGGTTTGGGAAAGATGATTTTGATTAGTCCTTAGGGTATATACAATTAATAATTGCTATAATTTAAACTTGCACACACATATGCACTCCTCTCCAAAAAACAATGTCATGAAAACTCCTATATATTTTGGGACTGTATTAGTTCCTTAGTCCCCATGAGATGCTATTTAAGATAGCACTGGTAAGGTGAATCAATACATCTGTTATCCAAGCAATTGTGTTTCTGTAAGTACTCTTATCATTATTATGGTTTGTTTTTAAAAAACCGCAATCAGAAAGATATGGAATCATGGAGGTATATAAAATCTATTTGGATTTCAAATCCAACCTCCCATTCTACAGTACACAGTTAGTAGAACACTGTCAGTCAATAGAGAAAGGGCAGAGGGGAAAAATCCAGGCAAATGTTTTATTGCCAAAGTTCTGCTGCATTCCTATGTAAAAAAATTACATCAGAATGGCAGTATCACAAAATAATAGTTTTTGTCTAAACAGATCAAAATCAGGGATCAAATGCAACAAAAACAAATGACTTTTAACTACAACAGTGTTGTTTGATTTTTGGCTCTGGTTTCATTTTTCGTGGTCATGGCATGAAGATGGGATTGCTCAAACTGTGACTAACCTCCATGTAACTTACAAATTTGAAAACAAATTCAAATGCTTGGCAAAAGTGACAAGAAGAAGTCATCAGCAAGGAAGGAGCTGATCCATTTTAGTGGAATAAATTTGTGTCCAAATACATGCAGTAAATAACTAGCAAACTCCCCTGAAAGGAAATACTGGGTAAACTTTGTTTAGATCACCAGCAGAAAAGAGCCGTGGTGGCACAGTGGTTAGAATGCAGTACCGCAGGCTAATTCTGCTGACTGTCAGCTGCCAGAGGTTCTGCAGTTTGATTCTGACCAGCTCAAGATTGACTCAGCCTTCCATCCTTCCGAGGTTCGTAAAATGAGGACCCAGATTGTTAGGGGCAATATGCTGACTCTGTAAACTATTTAGAGAGGGCTGTAAAGCAATGTGAAGCGGTATATAAGTCTAAGTGCTGTTGCTAAGGGGATTAATGTGATCCATGGGTGCATGCTATGAGCATCACAAAAGCTGCAGAAGAATCATTTCTCATGAATCACTGAACCTCATTTTCTCAGACTTCTCTAATTCACATCTGTCTGTATTAAGATTCTATCCCAACTTGAATTTTAAAAATCATCCCTATCACCAATTCGTCTCCTGTCATGCAGCTTCAGTACACTTAAGTAATGTTTCTTTAGCCAAACAAAAGTAATGTAATTTTTTCTATTGAATACAAATCTTTAAAGCAGCGGTCCCCAACTGGTACTGGTCCGTGGCCTGTTAGGAACTGGGCCACACAGTTGGAGGTGAGTGGTGGGTGAGCAAGCAAAACCAAAACCATATTGCCCCCCTTCCCCCAGTCCGTGAAAAAAACGTCTTCCACAAAATTGATTCCTGGTGCCAAGAAGTTTGGGGACCAACTGCTGCTTTCGAGTACATCCAATCCAGCTATTGATGAGGTGAACAATCTTTTTGGGGGAAGGGTCACCATCCACATTCCTTCACTAATAATGCAATATTTAGGGTTAAAAAAAGCAGTGAATGGGGCAAGAGGCAAAAATGGGTTGGAACATCCATTCTCTTTCTGGATCTTCTTTTATCTTCTTTCCGGCATTCTCTTCTCTGTTCCAAGTTGCACCAAAGGTCAGCAGTCTCAATTTGCAGAGTTTTTGAAATTTGGTCAAGAGTTGTGTAAAATGAGCATAAGAACTGGGATTAGCATAAAGACAAATTGGCCACGTCCTATGTAGAACCAATTCAAAATAGTTATGGTTTTCAGTACAGAATGCAATTAACTCCAAATACCTTTTCTTTTTAATTTTTTGTCTTTTGGCAGGTTCATGAACTGGATAGGATGGGGGTGGATCAGTCTCACATGCTCCTGCCTAGTACTGCCAGCAATCATGTTGACACTGTCAGCAGGCTGTTGCTGAATAGTTCAGTTTCAAATATGCCATGACTCAGAAAGATTAGGAAGCAATGCCTTATGGTCAGCCAAGACAAAGCAGTACAGGCTGTTCTGCAACATAATTAAATCACGGAAGACCCTTGTAAAAAAGAAATTTTCAATGATGGAAATAGCTCCCTCATTAGCAACTTGCTAACATAATCATGCCACCTTTGTGACAATCTGAAATTGTCCATTTAGAGCTCTGGCAAAAGGAAAAATCTGTACCTGATGCACTGACCAGATTAGCAATCTTTAACAACAATAAAAATTAAGAGCCCCATATGGGCTTTCTGTAATTCTGATTGTAAAGGGAATCTATGTTGTTTTACACTTTGTGATACGGGTAGGGCTGTAATGAAAATCAGGAAAGAACACATACAATAAATCCGTGGCACTGCTACCACTCCCATTCATTGTTTCATGTCATCCACGGAAAGTGTCATTTTTTTCTGGCTGGTGTACTAAATCCAGAAAATATCCCGCTGAAGGTGCTGCTTTAGAGGGATCCCACAATTAGGGCTGCCCCAAATCCCTCTATTAGGCTGGACAAGACCTAGTAACTAGTCTCCTGGGAGAGAGGGGAATTCTTCATTTCTTCTATTTTAGAGAGAGCTGTTGCTATTGCTCACCAACTTCTCCTTGTTTTAGCCTCTCTAGAAACCATCACTCCCCAGATTGTCCAGCCCAGTTTATATGCCTGGTCCATCTCATTTGCCACAGCGTGCAACATTTGAATGCCACATAGCTCTTCAGCTACACTAATTTTTGGTATTCTGTTTAGCTGTGCTTGTGGCTCCTTGTTCTGTGGCTTACAGTTTGCTGTGCCAGGATTTGACTCTCTCCTCAGCTTACTTGACTCCTGTTCCTTAAAAAATATTTTCTGTCCTTTAGATGTAGCCATTGTGATAGTATTTTCAAAAGCTGGGAATGAATAAAATCAGGCAGTGGAGAAACAGTTGGACATTTTAACCTTCTCTCTTAAGCCTGGAGATTCAGACAGGAAATCTAGGAATAAGAAATTCAGACAGTTTAAAGCTGATTTCTTTGTTGCTTCTAGGTTTCTGTATGCTAACATTTCATAACTGTGACAGTATATGAATTTTGCTTCCTTGGACACACATTGCTATGAACAACATTAATGTTGGAAACCCAGTACAGTATTCTGTATTCTAGATCTAGATCATGGCAACTGACCCATAGGGAACACTGCTGAAGGCTGAACAGGTTACTAATAATCTTATACTTCCTCCTTCTTCCCAGAAGACAAAGCTAAAGAGTGAAGACTGAAGATTTTATCCTTAGGGCACAAAGAAGTCTTAAGTCCTGCCTTCTAACTAGAAAAGCTGGAGTTACCTGATAACTCTATCGTTTGTGATCAAGAACCGAGTTTAAACTTGTTCCCAGATATGGATGATCCCAGATATGGATGATTCCCAGATGGGAAGGATATTTGGAACAATTCTTTTTCTTCGTATCTGATTATTTTGGAAGAGCCTTAGTGAACTGCTCATACATAGATTTTTTTTCTGCTTAAGTAATTATCCTTAATCCAACTCTTGAATATTCGAGTTATAAGAGATGCAATTCTATTCATCACATTCATTATAGCTGCATGAAAGGACCAATACTTTCCAGAAACTGCATATCATAAGAAATGATGGGTAAAAACTATTCAAAATTTCTGCAGGAATTTTGACATATGACAAATAAGCTTTACATTATAGATAGTACAGTTAATAAGTGATATACTGTATGTAAGCAAATAGATAGTATCTATCCTGGCATGAAATTAGATTTTTACACTGCCTCAATTGCCATTTGAAAAGACAAGACCATCTTTTGGGTACAATTTAATTCAATTCATGCATTTGCACAAGTCTCATATTAATAGTCTCATATTTCATCAGCAGAAATCCACTACTGTGAAGAATATGAACTGTTTCTTTCTCCATCCACCCATCCATCATCCATCCATCCACAGGTAGTCCTCATATAACAACAATTTGTTTAGCTACTGTTCCAAATTATGATGGTACTCAAAAAGAGTACTTATGACTGGTCCTTGAAGTTGCAGCTGTTAGATAATTCCCATGGCAATGTTATTGCAGTTGGTTGCAACCAACTCATAATTATGAGTCACGGTGGCACAGTGGTTAAAATGCAGTACCACAGGCTAATTCTGCTGACTGACTGCAATTCGGCAGTTCGATTCTCACTGGCTCAAGGTTGACTCAGCCTTCCATCCTTCCAAAGTCAGTAAAATGAGTACCCAGATTGTTGGGGGCAATATGCTGACTCTGTAATCCGTTTAGAGAGAGCTGTAAAGCACTGTGAAGTGGTATATAAGTCTACATGCTATTGCTATTACCATGATGATTGCCACAGTCACCTAATCCCCATCTGCCAGCTTCCAACAAACAAAATCAATGGGGGAAATTAGGATGTAATTGAAAATGGTGATAATGTGATGTTCTTAACTATGCAGGATTTGCTTAATGACAGCTGCAACTTTCATCATTAAGACAGCATGGTCATGTGAAGTCACACATTATGACCGCGTTGCTTAGTAATGGAGTTGCAAATCCCAATTACTTCATTAAGTGATGACTAAATGTATTTATTTTTTTCCTATTTTTCACAAAGAGGTAGTATCTGAAGCCGATTTCCCAGTAGTCACATGTCCAATATTCTCTACCTCACTATATCCTCCAAGCTTTATTGTAACTACAACCAGGTGCATTTCATTAACTTACTAAAGAAGTAATAATTCTGGCCTCCAGATGATAAGCAGGGAGACATTTTCCCCTCCAATCCCAGAGGGAGAGCAATCCATCCAAGCTGTAACTTCAAAAAAGAGTCTTGTGACTATACATTTAAAGGCCAGGGGTAAAAATGTTCCAAAAGGTTCATGTTCCTGCAATCACATATTTTTTTAATGATTGACCTTGAACATCTACAACAGTACTCTAAATGACATAGTTACCTCTTACATTCCAGTTGTTATTAATAAGAATATATAGCATATTTTCACATCATGTTTATATAGGGTTTAGGAACTTATGGGCAATGTACAGCCCAAGTTATTTGCAAGATGAAAACACTACTGATAAAGCAGGGCTACAATTATTGAGTTTATAAATGACATACATCTACCACATGGCGTATAAAAGTCTACATATCTCTGCATGTTCTCATATCACTGTATCATTATTTTCCTTTTCATTGTTTATTCTATTGCTCCTTTACTACCGTTATGTTTGCACTTCTTTTCATATCTTCATTTGTATTTATGTAAGCCACCTAGAATAGTCCCATGGCGAAGTAGATTTAACAAACATATAAATAATCCTTTAAAACAATTAAACTATATGGAAAAACACAACCTAATCCGTATGAAGTGGCCATGTACCAATTCATAAAATCATGATTAATATTCTTAATAGTGTAATTAAAAGTTTCATAGAAGAGGTTGGGGTTGGTAGCCCTCCTGAATATCACGAATTCCCATTTTAATTATATGATAATAATGAAACATAATCAATAAGAGTAACAACGTGTTTTTTCTCTCCCCTGATGTTACATGGGGTGGGTCGTGTACACACTTTGTCTATATCATTTGTTAGTTGCAGCCAACAAAAGGGAGACAAAGATTGAAGGCCAGACCTTCAATGCCTTCCGTCCCTGTCCTAATGTTCCCTTTTATTTGTATTCATTTCATGTATTCAAATCATGTTTATATTATATATGTTATCTAATACATGCTTGACAAAATAAATAAAAAAGTAAAATAAAAGTACCTCCACCAGGTCTTTCCTAAAAAAGCCATTTCCTCGATCGAGCCACTCACTCACTCACCCACCCAACCACTCATATATCCCATACACATACATACATATTATGCATGTCAAATAAGCTAGATAGAGCATGAATATAGCCCATTGTTGGGATAAAGTTTCAGCTTTTATTATAGGGATCTCTAGACTATAACAGCATATTATCTAACAAAACTCAATGGAAGACTCTCTTTAATTCTCGGTTTCTTCCACAGGCAACATTTTCTACTAAGACAAGTTTTCTAAAGATTGCATTTCCCATGCCCTTCAAAATGCAGGAAGGAATATTTGTGGAGGTAGGAACTGGCAGCAACAGTGTCATCAGAAAATATTTTTATTATAACAATCACACTATGTTATTACAGTTCGTGCATTGCATTAAACCAGGGTAATTGTGGTCAATTGAACAAGCCATATTGACTAGTATTTTATATAACACTGCTATAAATCATGCTTGCAAATCTGGATTGATGTATCATGATAAGATAAACCACAACAAAAACAAATTTAAGAAATAATGTGTTATGCAAAGACAGCCATTATCTCAAGTGAGCACGGATTACTTCTTTTGAGGAAATAAATAAATAAATAAATAAATAAATAAATAAACAAACAAACAAACAAACAAACAAACAAA